>VDFB02304654.1:0-28431 GCA_007258455.2 Sequoia sempervirens | reverse complement strand
TACTAACAATCTAAAATCCAAATAAGTTCTTCTAGATCTTTGTCTCATACAAGATCTACCACATATATATGATCTAGACATTCTAATTATTCTATACTCTAAACAACTTATCAGCATATGCCAACTCTTCCATGAACATAGGAAGAGGACTTGGCCTATCTTAATCAAAGCATAAATAGGAAACTAATTATACATGGATGGTATGAATATTAGATTCCTACTAGGATTCTTTCCACTCATTATTAAGAAGTCATAAGTAACTAGGAACATGCAGAATAGAGCATAATCACATAATTTTGAACTATGATCTGTTACTTCCATAAATTTCTTCTTATCCCAATATATTCATTGTTGGTGATGGAATCATTAATAAAGAGGATGATTTATGACTAAAACGATCTCACTTTATTTGGCCACTTCTTCATTCAATTGTAGGCTATTGTGTCCTTAATTGTAAACAAAAACTCCCTCGGTTGTAGGTTCATAGGTGACCTTCTCTATGGGTGACTTTTTCCTTGTTGCATAGAGGTTAGTTTTTTCTCTATAGTATTTTCATATCATATACTACCATAACTAACATGAAGAACTATCATATTTTATTAACAATCATTAATGTAAACAACCATTTATCAACATACCATATACCATTCTTAATGCTTCAATACTTAAGATAAACAAGAAAGTATGGATAATGTATTAGAGATGTTTGGAAATGTCTATGAGAAATATCAACTTAAAATGAAAAGTAAGGACAAATTCTAAGCTCATCACACCCCCAACTAAATATCTTTCTTGTCCTCAAGAAATTCAAGCCTTAGATTGTACTGGAGTGTGATCATCCTATAATCCACTAGATTAGTAACTCCTTCCTCTTGTTTAAATAGAACCCTTTTTGTGCAGTTCATCGTTTCCATCTGGCTTGCTTTGTTGTTTCACTTGATTTTTTCATTCCTAACCAATGTGGGATAGTTTGTCGGTATTGGCATGGTGTGATGGTTTAACGGTGGCATTGTTGTTCTTTCCACCAAGGTTCAAACCCCGTTGGGGTGGTATTGTTGAATGGTTGTATTCCAGTTCATAGCTTCAGTTCAAAAGCGTTTACCCCTTGAATAAAAAAATTAGAGGGTTTGCAGGTTATAAGGTTGATTGGAACACACAAACTACTATTAGAATTCATTATCATTTACATAATTGTTCTTTTGTTGACAATTTTTTATTTGTGAAGGTGGCTTAATTGATAGCTTGATGAGTACAACTACAAATTCAATGGAAAACATGTTTGATGTGATTTGAATATTAGTAGGAGTATAATCTTTGTCCAAAAGAGAAGAATGTGAATATTGGTGAAGAACAAAGATACCACATTGCAAAGAATTTGATTAAATGATATGAAGGTTTTGAAATACATGCCAAGCAGTTAAGGGCTTCAACTACTATGAATTGATTTCTTTGAATGTTGAACTCATGTTGAATTAGATTTTAGATACATAGGTTTGCATTTAAATATTCCACATGCACTTGAGAACAATTCAAATGACCCCAAAAGTAGTGAGAATCCTCAAGTATGGCCAATAATAGCTAGCATTGTTGTAATGTCCCCTTCCTCGGGGTGAGTGTTGATGAAGAACCTTAGCCTATTTTAATAACCATAGGTTAATTGAGATTTTTAGAAGGGAAATTATTAATTGACTAAATTGAGTTGTCTCAAATTATTATTTTTATGGACACGTTATATTTAATTAATTATTTTAATAAAAAATATTTTGTATTAAAGTGACTTAGTTTTAGGTCAAAAAGAGAATTACAATTAAAAAGTCTCTTTATGGGGGAAATAAAGTATAATTTCTCAAATATTCTAAAATGTGGTATAAAAGGGAATTACTATAGAGAAATTCTTAGCTTTTGGCGAATTTTCATCTTTTATTGTGGAGTTTGGGTATTTGCTCAAGTTCAAACCTTAGGATGAAACTTTTAATGGTGGTCTCGAAGAATGATTTCTTCCTAGCCAATCCCTCGGGTGGATTCACATAGGATTCACAAGTGTGCATATTGATGGGGAGATCATGGAGACTTGAGAGGCTAGAGTTTTAAGTTTATGCTTCTATAGTGTGGTCTTGTCTTGAAGTAAATCATTAGAAGATTATTCCATTGTTATTTGTAAATAAGTTTTTAAAGCGTATTATGACAACATTGGTTTGGGTTCTAGAGTAAAATTAAAAAATAAATATATTCTTGTTAGGTTGCTTTATTTGTGATAAGGAAGCAATTAAAATCTTTAATTTGGAAACAGAGTATATGGTAGCCATCACTATTTAGGAGGTTATGGGTTTCAAGCAAGATAATCCACAACATTAAAGAAATGTGGTAGGATCCTCTTTACATAATCATTCCCTTGACCAAGACTTTAGTAGGATTCACAACATACCTTAGGTGATATGACACCGAAAGTTGAGATTGGGATGTGGGTTATGCTAGTAGGTTGTGGGTGCTCTAGGAAGGTTGTGAGATTCTTAGCCTCAATCACACCAAACTAAAAAATCTTGTCGTCACCCAAGGGAGGAGTCATAGTGCTATGGAAGGTCTATAATTGTTATATGGTAGTACCCAACTTGTAGAAGTAAGCCCTGGCCATTAGAGCCTTGCACAATCAACATTAAAATGAGTCACAATAGTAAAACTTGAGGGGAATATAATTTACTAGTTCAACACGAGGTTTGTGCTTTATGGAAGATGTGACAATTTGAATAGAAATATATTCTACACTCAATCAAAGTATACAATTGTGGCAAGAATTAAAAATTAGGACATTAATCTATCATGTATGTATGCAATTATTAATGAAAATTATAGTGAGTAATATGAATGTTTGTGAATATGATTGTTAAGCAATTTCTATATTCTAATATATCCAACATCTTATTAGATGTATGTTAAAATTTACAAAACAAAGAAAGGGAGGAAGAATAGTTATAAGGTTCAATATTACAACACATGGCAGCTCATAATTTTGTCAAGCATTTGTATTAAAACAAAAAAAATAGGTCATCCTACTACAATGGTATCAGAGTAGATTTTTTTGCCAACTTGTTGGAAGTTGAACAAGTTTATGCAAACAAATATTTCTTATGCAACCAAGTGACATAGATAATAGATCTTACCAAAGGAACTCGAGGAGAGGCCAATTTAGCTTTCCTAAAACCCTAGGAAAAGAATCTTCTTTGGTAGATTTTTTGGTTGAGGAACAAGGGGAAGTTCACATGGCTAATAGGGAATGGAGAAATGAAGGCAATTGTATTGAAAACATACTCAATGATCTTGCTAGGGGACAACAATAGTTGAACTAGTTTTAAACTCAATTGATACAAAATATGAACATGAATGGGACCGATCTGAACGATAATGGTAACACTAGTGAAAGTAGTAACTCAACAAATAATCAAAACAACATTCACAACACTAGAACAATCGGTGGATCAACATCAAGATCATTAATGCCCACATTTTTGGATGGACAACAAGTTGGTAATTATGTTTGTGGATTAATTACATGAGTACCAATCTTTGGGAGATGAGTTTCATATTGCTATGTCATTGGCTAGTTTTTTCCAACTTAAGTTGAGATATAGACCCAGGAGAGAGAGGGATGAGACAAAATCAAGAGTTGTAACATAAGGTGGACAAGTTGTCTATTCCTAATTTTGATGGTTTCAATAAATGCACTACAATGCATGGATGCAAAAACTTGATACATATTTTCAGCTTAATCCTATGACTAAGAATGAGGCAATTAAGTATGCTACAGTTCACTTGGAGGGAGATGTCCATGAGTGGTGGTATCATGAGATGTTGAGTTTTCAACATGATCTCATTTATTCATATGTTGATTTTTCCCAAAGATTGATTGATAAATATGATAAGAAGGATCTAGAGTTCCATTTCAGAGAGTTAGCATAGTTGAAGTAGAATGGTTCAATTGTCAATTATGTATCTAAGTTTAAGAGGCTTTCAGTGATGGTTTTTGATGTTTCAAAGAGGAGAATTATTATTCTTTTTATTGAGATGTTGCTAGAACCCCTTCAAGGATGGATGAAAGCATTTGACCCACCTAATTTATAGGATGTTATAAAAAGGATAAAGAATATAGAATTCTCCACACCTAAAAAAAAAATTAATGAGCAAATGAGCACCAAAGAGTGACATGTTATCAAGTAGGAATGCAAATAAATACACATGTAGTTTGGTGAAAACAAACAAAACTAAATGACTCAAACATACAATTGACCAAACAAATTTGAGTCGATGAAATAAGATAAATAATGCAATAAAATGAACTAGCAATACCCCTTTATTACATTATATACCCAAGAGAACAAATCAATAAAGTTTGAAAAGCTTCAAACATAATCGTTGCAAGAGATTTGGTGAATATGTCTGTACATTGCTCTTGAGTTGAACAAAATTGGAGCTAGATATTATATTGTTGAACATGCTCATGGATATAGTGACACTAAACCTGAATATTCTTGGTATGCTCATAAAAAAATTGGATTGCAAACAAGCTTTAACACACTTTGATTGTTGCAAAAAAAGTGGCAAGACTTGTCTCAAGAACACTCATAATTGTCAAAATGCAATGTAACCATATTGCCTTATAGATAGCTCTACCTACGACATGATATTCTTCCTTTGTGGAAGAGAGAGTAATAATTGTTTTATTTTTTCTCTCCCAAGATATCAAACTAAATCCAAAAAAGAAAATGAAGCTTGAAGTAGGCTCTCTATAATTCATTGAGCTTGCATAGTCCACATCCATGCATCCACACAAAGAAAAATCTGCATTCTACTTGTATTCCAAGCCATATGCCATTGTACCATGAATGCATCTTAAAAGGAACTTTATTGCTTTCCAATGAACAACCTTAGGTTCTTACATAAACCTACAAAGATAATTGTCATCATAGTTGATATTTGGCTTGGCATAAGTTGGGTAGCTGAGACTCCTTATCAACTGATGATAAAGAGTAGCATTCACTTGAGGTAATGGATCATGGTGAAAAAATTACAAACTTGTCTCCATGGGTGTCGACATAGGTTTGCTACCTTCCATTCTGAATTTCTCGAGAAATACCTTGGCATATTTGATCTAAGATACATAAATTTGATTCTTTTGTTTCCACACTTCAAGTCCAAGACAATAATGCAGGAGCCTGAGATTTGTCATGTCGAAGAATTGTTTATGATCATTCTTTGTTGCATCAATCATATGTGGATAATTCCTTGTGATGATTAAATTTTTGACATATACAATCAAAATAATATCCACGATAAGGATATTTGATGAGAGAGTAAAGTGTCTCCATTCTCTCGAGAATACGCACCATCGAAGAATCTCGCGTCTTGATTCAGCGCCTTCGAGCGGGCGAAAAGTGTTTGTGCAAGTTATGGCGATCAAACCTTAGAGTCAAACTAGGATCATATACTTGCCAGCAGGTAACAAAAAATGATGTAAATCAAAGTTGTCGAGAAGTTGGCATCATTGCGAAAGAGCTTCGTCAAAGGCAATTCGGCGGTGTTACGTTTAAATTCGAAATCGACATCGTATGCTCCGAACCTGATTGGTAAAAGTTTCAAGTTGACTTGAGTGCCGTTGAAGAATGCGCGGTGATGATGGCGTCATCATCCGTACAGGCGGCGTATTTATGTGGTGATAGAAAATCAAAGTGGACCAATGCGAGAGATTGACCCGTGGCGATCCGCCCAGGTCATTACTTGTCGGCGGTAACGCGATGAATGTGGCGGTGACCTGCGGCAAGGTCGGCCGAATCATCGTTGACCGTGTCATTCATTTTTATCCGGTCCGGCCGAGTCCATTAGCTCGGTTGGCAGTCCGGTCGGCATCCGTCGGTAGGTTCACTCTTCGTACATGTCGGCTCTTACTTTCGGCCAGCTGTCATTGGATGGGAATTTTGCCATGTAATGGCACCTCCTCGGCATGCCAGTGGCCTTATCATAGCGGATGGATCGGTCACGGTAGTTGCTAAAAACTCGTGGCGGTGTTCGTTCGTCGAAATCTGACATCGTATGTTCAAGACACAGTTGGTCAAAGTTTCAAGTTGACTTGGTGGATTGAAGGTACAGTGATGACGTCATCATCCGTACAGCTGACGTCAACATGTGGTAGAAAATCCAAAGTGGACCAATCAGAAGTTGACACGTGGCAGTTCGTACAGTCCGTACTTGTCGACGTGGCACGATGATGTGGCAGGTGATGTCAGCAAGGTCAGCGAATCATGCGTTGACACGTGTCATTCGTACATCCAGTCAGCAAGTCCGTAGCTCAGTTGGTAGTCCAGTCAGCATCCACGTCGGCAGTCCACTCTTCATCCACGTCAGCTCTTACTCAGCACTGTCGTCGAATCAAATTTTGCCATGTGGCACCTCCTCGGCATGCCACGTGGCCTTTATCTTCGCGGCGGATGGATGATCGTTAGTTTGCTAAAAGGTTGTTGAGGTTTGAACCTCGACCACTTTCGCCTCCAAATATCTCGCCGAACCGTTGCACCATAAACCGACGCTTACCCGTATATGGAAGCGGGTTGTTTTTGTTATATTGAGCAGTTGAAATTTGTTAAAAAAAAAAAACAAAAAACCAATGGCCGGGAGTTGAACCCGCATCGGTCGAGTCCCAGAAACCATAGCCACCAACGGGCCATCAAGCATTTTAGTACATGGGTATCGGTTATGCTCACGAATCGAGGATCAAAGCCGAATGCCATTTTAAAGATTAAACAAACTCTCAAAATTAACAAATATAATGATTTCCCTCCTATTTTTAAAGGAAAATCCGCCATCCAGAGCGTTAAAGGTAAAGCTCAACCTTATTATAATTGGGAAAAAAGGAAATTAGGGGAGTTTTATGTACGAGTTTTATGGATAAAGGGGAATTGGTTTTGAAGTGTACTATATGTAAAGGCAGATTTTTTAAAGATTTTTATGTAATTTGGAGATAGGGAGAATATTTTGTAAATCAATTGGTTAGTAACCAATTTGATTCATTTTTTTGTATAAAAAGGGGTGTGAGGTGAGAGTGGAAGGACAATTTTTTTCAAGTGAAGTTTTGATGAAGTATTGAAGCTGAGGTGACAAGTGAATAGAGGTCTTGAGGAGATTATTTTGAGTCATTCTTGCACGTTAGAGCATCCTTATGTTGCTGAAGTGCTTGAAGAATGGTTTTGGTGCAATTGTAATTGATTTGGAGATTAATCGGATCGGTCACTCTATTGGAGCGGACCCGGAGACGTAGTCACGTTTGTGACGAACTCCGTAATCAAACGTTGTTTGCACTTCTCTTCTTCTCTCTCACCTTCTCTCAGTTTGTTAATTCCTTCATTTTGTTATTTCCTTAAGTTAATTTTATTTTATTAACTTGGAATAATCATTGTAAAAATTAAGCATTTCAATTCTGCAATCTAGTCTAGATCCTATACAGATCATCCCCCCTTTCTCTTTGAGATAGAGATTAGGAGCATAAGGATTCTGGATGAATCCATGACTAAGGAGATGATCATCTATCTTGTTGTACCAAGCTCAAGGAGCCTATTTAAGACCATAGAGGGATTTTTCAAGTTTGCATTCCTTGTGTTGCAACTAGGTGCAACATATCCATTTGGTTGAGTCATGTAGACTTATTCCTTGATATCTCCATTAAGAAAGTTACTCTTGACATCCATCAGATAAACTTTCCAACCAAATTGTGCTTCCATTTCCAATACCGTGCGAATAGTCTTGATTTTTGTTGTAGGGAAAAAGTTTCATCATAGTCAATGTCTAATTCCATTTATGACTAGTAAGTTGATGCAAAAGGGGCATGCATTTGAATCAACAGAATAACGAATCCTTTATCAAGCAACCTACTAGCTATAGTGTGTTACATTTAATTATGTCAAACCAGGGAATCATATTCTTCTTGCATGGTACTTGCATTGTATATGCAATTGGGGATTTCTAAGTTATCCTAGACATTTTGCATAAAAAGCTTGACTGAAATTAAAGTCTATTTTATAAAGCATTAATTGTTGACAATTGCTACATGTAGGTAATGTCATTGGGACAGTAAAAAAATGCTTTTCAATTGTGTTGTAAACAAATGTTGATGCAACTATGCAAGATAATGGTTGATGATTAAATGATTACTACTAACAATCTAAATCAAATAAGTTCTTCTAGATCTTTGTCTCATACAAGATCTACCACATATATACATGATCTAGACATTCTAATTATTCTATACTCTAAACAACTTATCAACATATGCCAACTCTTCCATGAACATAGGAAGAGGACTTATTCCTATCTTAATCAAAACATAAATAGGAAACTAATTATACAAGGATGGTATGAATATTAGATTCCTACTAGGATTCTTTCCACTCATTATTAAGAAGTCATAAGTAACTAGGAACATGCAGAATAGAGCATAATCACATAATTTTGAACTATGATCTGTTACTTCCATAAATTTCTTCTTATCCCAATATATTCATTGTTGGTGATGGAATCATTAATAAAGAGGATGATTTATGACTAAAACGATCTCACTTTATTTGGCCACTTCTTCATTCAATTGTAGGCTATTGTGTCCTTAATTGTAAACAAAAACTCCCTTGGTTGTAGGTTCATAGGTGACCTTCTCTATGGGTGACTTTTTCCTTGTTGCATAGAGGTTAGTTTTTTCTCTATAGTATTTTCATATCATATACTACCATAACTAACATGAAGAACTATCATATTTTATTAACAATCATTAATGTAAACAACCATTTATCAACATACCATATACCATTCTTAATGCTTCAATACTTAAGATAAACAAGAAAGTATGGATAATGTATTAGAGATGTTTGGAAATGTCTATGAGAAATATCAACTTAAAATGAAAAGTAAGGACAAATTCTAAGCTCATCACACCCCCAACTAAATATATTTCTTGTCCTCAAGAAATTCAAGCCTTAGATTGTACTGGAGTGTGATCATCCTATAATCCACTAGATTAGTAACTCCTTCCTCTTGTTTAAATAGAACCCTTTTTGTGCAGTTCATCGTTTCCATCTGGCTTGCTTTGTTGTTTCACTTGATTTTTTCATTCCTAACCAATGTGGGATAGTTTGTCGGTATTGGCATGGTGTGATGGTTTAACGGTGGCATTGTTCTTTCCACCAAGGTTCAAACCCGTTGGGGTGGTATTGTTGAATGGTTGTATTCCAGTTCATAGCTTCAGTTCAAAAGCGTTTACCCCTTGAATAAAAAAATTAGAGGGTTTGCAGGTTATAAGGTTGATTGGAACACACAAACTACTATTAGAATTCATTATCATTTACATAATTGTTCTTTTGTTGACAATTTTTTATTTGTGAAGGTGGCTTAATTGATAGCTTGATGAGTACAACTACAAATTCAATGGAAAACATGTTTGATGTGATTTGAATATTAGTAGGAGTATAATCTTTGTCCAAAAGAGAAGAATGTGAATATTGGTGAAGAACAAAGATACCACATTGCAAAGAATTTGATTAAATGATATGAAGGTTTTGAAATACATGCCAAGCAGTTAAGGGCTTCAACTACTATGAATTGATTTCTTTGAATGTTGAACTCATGTTGAATTAGATTTTAGATACATAGGTTTGCATTTAAATATTCCACATGCACTTGAGAACAATTCAAATGACCCCAAAAGTAGTGAGAATCCTCAAGTATGGCCAATAATAGCTAGCATTGTTGTAATGTCCCCTTCCTCGGGGTGAGTGTTGATGAAGAACCTTAGCCTATTTTAATAACCATAGGTTAATTGAGATTTTTAGAAGGGAAATTATTAATTGACTAAATTGAGTTGTCTCAAATTATTATTTTTATGGACACGTTATATTTAATTAATTATTTTAATAAAAAATATTTTGTATTAAAGTGACTTAGTTTTAGGTCAAAAAGAGAATTACAATTAAAAAGTCTCTTTATGGGGGAAATAAAGTATAATTTCTCAAATATTCTAAAATGTGGTATAAAAGGGAATTACTATAGAGAAATTCTTAGCTTTTGGCAATTTCATCTTTTATTGTGGAGTTTGGGTATTTGCTCAAGTTCAAACCTTAGGATGAAAACTTTAATGAAAAATTGGTCTCGAAGAATGATTTCTTCCTAGCCAATCCTCAGGTGGATTCACATAGGATTCACAAGTGTGCATATTGATGGGAGATCATGGAGACTTGAGGCTAGGTTTTAAGTTTATGCTTCTATAGTGTGGTCTTGTCTTGAAAGTAAATCATAAAATTATTCCATTGTTATTTGTAAATAAGTTTTTAAAGAACTGTATTATGACAACATTGGTTTGGGTTCTAGAGTAAAAATTAAAAAATAAATATATTCTTGTTCAGTTGCCCCATTTGTGATAAGGAAGCAATTAAAAAATCTTTAATTTGAAGCAAGTATATGGTAGCCATCACTATTTAGGAGGTTATGGGTTTCAAGCAAGATAATCACAACATTAAGGGAAATGTGTGGGATCCTCTTTACACTCAATCATTCCCTTGATAAAGACTTTAGTAGGATTCACAACATACCTTAGGTGATATGAAAGCACCGAAAGTTGAGATTGGGATGTGGGACATGCTAGTAGGTTGTGGGTGCTCTAGGAAGGTTGTGAGATTCTTAGCCTCAATCACCAAACTAAAAAAAAATCTTATTAGTCACCCAAGGAGGAGTCATAGTGCTATGGAAGGTCTATAATTGTTATATGGTAGTACCCAACTTATGAGGAAGTCGCCCCTGGCCATTAGAGCCTTGCACAATCAACATTAAATAGGTCACAATAATGAAACTTGAGAATATAATTTACTAGTTCAACACAAAGGTTTTGTACTTTATGGAAGATGTGACAATTTGAATAGAAATATATTCTACACTCAATCAAAGTATACAATTGTGGCAAGAAATTAAAAGTCGGACATTAATCTATCATGTATGTATGCAATTATTAATGAAAATTATAGTGAGTAATATGAATGTCTGTGAATATGATTGTTAAGCAATTTCTATATTCTAATATATCCAACATCTTATTAGATGTATGTTAAAATTTACAAAACAAAGAAAGGGAGGAAGAATAGTTATAAGGTTCAATATTACAACACATGGCAGCTCATAATTTTGTCAAGCATTTGTATTAAAACAAAAAAAATAGGTCATCCTACTACAATGGTATCAGAGTAGATTTTTTTGCCAACTTGTTGGAAGTTGAACAAGTTTATGCAAACAAATATTTCTTATGCAACCAAGTGACATAGCTAATAGATCTTACCAAAGGAACTCGAGGAGAGGCCAATTTAGCTTTCCTAAAACCCTAGGAAAAGAATCTTCTTTGGTAGATTTTTTGGTTGAGGAACAAGGGGAAGTTCACATGGCTAATAGGGAATGGAGAAATGAAGGCAATTGTATTGAAAACATACTCAATGATCTTGCTAGGGGACAACAATAGTTGAACTAGTTGTAAACTCAATTGATACAAAATATGAACATGAATGGGACCGATCTGAACGATAATGGTAACACTAGTGAAAGTAGTAACTCAACAAATAATCAAAACAACATTCACAACACTAGAACAATCGGTGGATCAACATCAAGATCATTAATGCCCACATTTTTGGATGGACAACAAGTTGGTAATTATGTTTGTGGATTAATTACATGAGTACCAATCTTTGGGAGATGAGTTTCATATTGCTATGTCATTGGCTAGTTTTTTCCAACTTAAGTTGAGATATAGACCCAGGAGAGAGAGAGGGATGAGACAAAATCAAGAGTTGTAACATAAGGTGGACAAGTTGTCTATTCCTAATTTTGATGGTTTCAATAAATGCACTACAATGCATGGATGCAAAAACTTGATACATATTTTCAGCTTAATCCTATGACTAAGAATGAGGCAATTAAGTATGCTACAGTTCACTTGGAGGGAGATGTCCATGAGTGGTGGTATCATGAGATGTTGAGTTTTCAACATGATCTCATTTATTCATATGTTGATTTTTCCCAAAGATTGATTGATAAATATGATAAGAAGGATCTAGAGTTCCATTTCAGAGAGTTAGCATAGTTGAAGTAGAATGGTTCAATTGTCAATTATGTATCTAAGTTTAAGAGGCTTTCAGTGATGGTTTTTGATGTTTCAAAGAGGAGAATTATTATTCTTTTTATTGAGATGTTGCTAGAACCCCTTCAAGGATGGATGAAAGCATTTGACCCACCTAATTTATAGGATGTTATAAAAAGGATAAAGAATATAGAATTCTCCACACCTAAAAAAAAAATTAATGAGCAAATGAGCACCAAAGAGTGACATGTTATCAAGTAGGAATGCAAATAAATACACATGTAGTTTGGTGAAAACAAACAAAACTAAATGACTCAAACATACAATTGACCAAACAAATTTGAGTCGATGAAATAAGATAAATAATGCAATAAAATGAACTAGCAATACCCCTTTATTACATTATATACCCGAGAGAACAAATCAATAAAGTTTGAAAAGCTTCAAACATAATCGTTGCAAGAGATTTGGTGAATATGTCTGTACATTGCTCTTGAGTTGAACAAAATTGGAGCTAGATATTATATTGTTGAACATGCTCATGGATATAGTGACACTAAACCTGAATATTCTTGGTATGCTCATAAAAAAATTGGATTGCAAACAAGCTTTAACACACTTTGATTGTTGCAAAAAAAGTGGCAAGACTTGTCTCAAGAACACTCATAGTTGTCAAAATGCAATGTAACCATATCGTCTTATAGATAGCTCTACCTACGACATGATATTCTTCCTTTGTGGAAGAGAGAGCAATAATTATTTTATTTTTTCTCTCCCAAGATATCAAACTAAATCCAAAAAAGAAAATGAAGCTTGAAGTAGGCTTTCTATAATTCATTGAGCTTCCATAGTCCACATCCATGCATCCACACAAAGAAAAATCTGCATTCTACTTGTATTCCAAGCCATATGCCATTGTACCATGAATGCATCTCAAAAGGCACTTTATTGCTTTCCAATGAACAACCTTAGGTTCTTACATAAACCTACAAAGATAATTGGCATCATAGTTGATATTTGGCTTGGCATAAGTTGGGTAGCTAAGACTCCTTATCAACTGATGATAAAGAGTAGCATTCACTTGAGGTAATGGATCATGGTGAAAAAATTACAAACTTGTCTCCATGGGTGTCGACATAGGTTTGCTACCTTCCATTCTGAATTTCTCGAGAAATACCTTGGAATATTTGATCTAAGATAAATAAATTTGATTATTTTGTTTCCACACTTCAAGTCCAAGACAATAATGTAGGAGCCTGAGATTTGTCATGTCGAAGAATCGTTTATGATCATTCTTTGTTGCATCAATCATATGTGGATAATTCCTTGTGATGATTAAATTTTTGACATATACAATCAAAATAATATATCCCCTGATCTGGGGGATATTTCAGTGGAAATTGAAGTGTCTCCATTCTCTCCAGAATCTGCACCATCAGAAAGATCTCAACGTCTTGATTCCAACGCAACTCGAACGGAGCGAAAAGGAGTCTGTTTGTGCAAGTTATGGCCAGTCAAACCTTAGGTCAAACTAGGATCATAACGCAACCAAGTAGCAAAAAAATGATGTCGTCAAAAGTTGTCGAAGTTGGCATCATTGCGAAGAGCTCGTCAAGACGATTCTGACGGTGTTCGTTTCGTCGAAATCTGACATCGTATGCTCAAGATACAGTTGGTCAAAGTTTCAAGTTGACTTGGTGGATTGAAGGTACAGTGATGACGTCATCATCCGTACAGCTGACGTCAGCATGTGGTAGAAAATCCAAAGTGGACCAATCAGAAGTTGACACGTGGCAGTCCATACGGTCCGTACTTGTCGACGTGGCACGATGATGTGGCAGGTGACCTCAGCAAGGTCAGCGAATCATGCGTTGACACGTGTCATTCGTACATCCAGTCAGCAGGTCCGTAGCTCAGTTGGCAGTCCAGTCAGCATCCACGTCGGCAGTTCACTCTTCATCCATGTCAGCTCTTACTCAGCACTGTCATTGAATCAAATTTTGCCATGTGGCACCTCCTCGGCATGCCACGTGGCCTTTATCTTCGCCCGGCAGATGGATCAGTCTGTTAGTTTGCTAAAAACTCTGACGGTGTTCGTTTCGTCAAAATCTGACATCGTATGTTCAAGACACAGTTGGTCAAAGTTTCAAGTTGACTTGGTGGATTGAAGGTACAGTGATGACGTCATCATCCGTACAGCTGACGTCAACATGTGGTAGAAAATCCAAAGTGGACCAATCAGAAGTTGACACGTGGCAGTTCGTACAGTCGTACTTGTCGACGTGGCACGATGATGTGGCAGGTGATGTCAGCAAGGTCAGCGAATCATGCGTTGACACGTGTCATTCGTACATCCAGTCAGCAAGTCCGTAGCTCAGTTGGTAGTCCAGTCAGCATCCACGTCGGCAGTCCACTCTTCATCCACGTCAGCTCTTACTCAGCACTGTCGTCGAATCAAATTTTGCCATGTGGCACCTCCTCGGAATGCCACGTGGCCTTTATCTTCGCCCGGCGGATGGATCAGTCTGTTAGTTTGCTAAAAAGGGTTGTTGAGGTTTCGAACCTCTGACCACTCGCCTCCAAATATCTCGCCGAACCGTTGCACCATACAACCGACGCTTACCCGTATATGGAAGCGGGTTGTTTTTGTTATATTGAGCAGTTGAAATTTGTTAAAAAAAAAACAAAAAACCAATGGCCGGGAGTTGAACCCGCATCGGTCGAGTCCCAGAAACCATAGCCACCAACGGGCCATCAAGCATTTTAGTACATGGGTGGCATCGGTTGTATCTGAATCAGGATCAAAGCCGAATGCCATTTTAAAATTAAACAAACTCTCCAAAATTAACAAATATAATAATTCCCTCCTATTTTTAAAAGGAAAATCACATAATCCAAAGCCGATAAAACAAACTCCAACCTTATTATAATTAGGGAAAAAGGAAATTAGGGGATTTTATGTGATTTACCATGGATAAGGGAATTGGTTTTGAAGATTTTTATATGTAAAAGGCAGATTTTTAAAGATTTTTATGTAATTTGGAGAGATAAGGAATATTTTGTAAATCAATTGGTTAGTAACCAATTTGATTCATTTTTTTGTATGAAAAGGGGTGTGAGGTGAGTGTGGAGAGGAAGTTTTTTTCAGGTGATGAAGTCTTGAAGCTAAGGTGACAAGTGAATAGAGGCCTTGAGGAGATTATTTTGAGTCATTCTTGCACGTTAGAGTGTCGTTAGGCTGCCGAAGTGCTTGAAGAATGGTTTTGGTGCAATTGTAATTGATTTGGAGATTAATCGGATCGGTCACTCTATTGGAGCGGACCCGGAGACGTAGTCACGTTTGTGACGAACTCCGTAATCAAACGTTGTTTGCATTTCTCTTCTTCTCTCTCACCTTCTCTCAGTTTGTTAATTCCTTCATTTTGTTATTTCCTTAAGTTAATTTTGATTTAATTAACTTGGAATAATCATTGTAAAAATTAAGCATTTCAATTCTGCAATCTAGTCTAGATCCTATACAGATCATCCCCCCTTTCTCTTTGAGATAGAGATTAGGAGCATAAGGATTCTGGATGAATCCATGACTAAGGAGATGATCATCTATCTTGTTGTACCAAGCTCAAGGAGCCTATTTAAGACCATAGAGGGATTTTTCAAGTTTGCATTCCTTGTGTTGCAACTAGGTGCAACATATCCATTTGGTTGAGTCATGTAGACTTATTCCTTGATATCTCCATTAAGAAAGTTACTCTTGACATCCATCAGATAAACTTTCCAACCAAATTGTGCTTCCATTTCCAATACCGTGCGAATAGTCTTGATTTTTGTTGTAGGGAAAAAGTTTCATCATAGTCAATGTCTAATTCCATTTATGACTAGTAAGTTGATGCAAAAGGGGCATGCATTTGAATCAACAGAATAACGAATCCTTTATCAAGCAACCTACTAGCTATAGTGTGTTACATTTAATTATGTCAAACCAGGGAATCATATTCTTCTTGCATGGTACTTGCATTGTATATGCAATTGGGGATTTCTAAGTTATCCTAGACATTTTGCATAAAAAGCTTGACTGAAATTAAAGTCTATTTTATAAGCATTAATTGTTGACAATTGCTACATGTAGGTAATGTCATTGGGACAGTAAAAAAATGCTTTTCAATTGTGTTGTAAACAAATGTTGATGCAACTATGCAAGATAATGGTTGATGATTAAATGATTACTACTAACAATCTAAATAAAATAAGTTCTTCTAGATCTTTGTCTCATACAAGATCTACCACATATATACATGATCTAGACATTCTAATTATTCTATACTCTAAACAACTTATCAACATATGCCAACTCTTCCATGAACATAGGAAGAGGACTTATTCCTATCTTAATCAAAACATAAATAGGAAACTAATTATGCATGGATGGTATGAATGTTAGATTCCTACTAGGATTCCTTTCCACTCATTATTAAGTCATAAGTAACTAGGAACATGCGGGAATGAGCATAATCACATAATTTTGAACTATGATACATTGCTTCCATAAATTTCTTCTTGTCAATATATTCATTGTTGGTGATGGAATCATTAATAAAGGATGATTTTATGACTACGACGATCTCACTTTGGCCCTTCCTTCATTCAATTGTAGGCTATTGTGTCATGTTATAAACAAAAACTCCTTAGTTTGTAGGTTCATGGGTGACCTTCTCTATGGGTGACTTTTTCCTTGTTGCATAGAGGTTAGTTTTTTCTCTATAGTATTTTCATATCATATACTACCATAACTAACATGAAGAACTATCATATTTTATTAACAATCATTAATGTAAACAACCATTTATCAACATACCATATACCATTCTTAATGCTTCAATACTTAAGATAAACAAGAAAGTATGGATAATGTATTAGAGATGTTTGGAAATGTCTATGAGAAATATCAACTTAAAATGAAAAGTAAGGACAAATTCTAAGCTCATCACACCCCCAACTAAATATCTTTCTTGTCCTCAAGAAATTCAAGCCTTAGATTGTACTGGAGTGTGATCATCCTATAATCCACTAGATTAGTAACTCCTTCCTCTTGTTTAAATAGAACCCTTTTTGTGCAGTTCATCGTTTCCATCTGGCTTGCTTTGTTGTTTCACTTGATTTTTTCATTCCTAACCAATGTGGGATAGTTTAGCCGGTATTGGCATGGTGTGATGGTTTAACGGTGGCATTCTTGTTCTTGCCACCAAGGTTCAAACCCCGTTGGGGTGGTATTGTTGAATGGTTGTATTCCGGTTCATAGCTCTAGTTCAAAAGCGTTTACCCCTTGAATAAAAAAATCAGAGGGTTTTCAGGTTATAAGGTTGATTGGAACACACAATCTACTATTAGAATTCATTATCATTTACATAATTGTTCTTTTGTTGGCAATTTTTTATTTGTGAAGGTGGCTTAATTGATAGCTTGATGAGTACAACTACAAATTCAATGGAAAACATGTTTGATGTGATTTGAATATTAGTAGGAGTATAATCTTTGTCCAAAAGAGAAGAATGTGAATATTGGTGAAGAACAAAGATACCACATTGCAAAGAATTTGATTAAATGATATGAAGGTTTTGAAATACATGCCAAGCGATTGGGGCTTCAACTACTATGCGTTGATTTCTTTGAATGTTGAACTCATATTGAATTAGATTTTTAGATACATGGGTTTGCATTTAAATATGCAAGGAATAGTTCAAATGACCCAAAGTGGTGAGAATCCTCAAGTGTATTGATAATAGCTAGCATTGTTTATTATGTCCCTCGGGTGAGTGTTGATGAAGACAGCCCTGGCCTAATAACCATAGGTTAATTATGATTTTAGAAGGGGTATTAGTGACTAAATTAGGTTGTCTCAAATTATTATTTTATGGACTGCGTTATATTTAATTAATTATTTTAATAAAAATATTTTGTATTAAAGTGACAGTTTAGGTCAAAGAAATTACAATTAAGTCTCTTTATGGGGAAATAGTATTCTCAAATATTCTAAAATATTAGTACTAAAAGGAATTACTATAGAAATTCTTGGCTTTTTGGCAATTTGTCTTTTTATTGTGGAGTTTGGGTATTTGCTCAAGTTCAAACCTTAGGATGAAAACTTTAATGAAAAATTGGTCTCGAAGAATGATTTCTTCCCAGCCAATCCTCAGGTGGATTCACATAGGATTCACAAGTGTGCATATTGATGGGAGATCATGGAGACTTGAGGCTAGGTTTTAAGTTTATGCTTCTATAGTGTGGTCTTGTCTTGAAAGTAAATCATTAAATTATTCCATTGTTATTTGTAAATAAGTTTTTAAAGAACTGTATTATGACAACATTGGTTTGGGTTCTAGAGTAAAAATTAAAAAATAAATATATTCTTGTTCAGTTGCCCCATTTGTGATAAGGAAGCAATTAAAAAATCTTTAATTTGAAGCAAGTATATGGTAGCCATCACTATTTAGGAGGTTATGGGTTTCAAGCAAGATAATCACAACATTAAGGGAAATGTGTGGGATCCTCTTTACACTCAATCATTCCCTTGATAGAACTTTAATGGATTCACATGCCTTAGGTGATAAGCTTAGAAAGTTGAAGTTGGGATGTGGGACATGCTAGTAGGTTATGGGTGCTCTAGGAAGGTTGTGAGATTCTTAGCCTCAATCACCAAATAAAAAAATCTTATTAGTCACCCAAGGAGGAGTCATAGTGCTATGGAAGGGTCTATAATTGTTATATGGTAGTACCCAACTTATGAGATACGCCCGGCCATTCTAGAGCCGCACGTCAACATTAAATAGGTCTTAATAATGAAACTTGAGAATATAATTTGCAGTTCTTTGAGGGTTTTTGTACTTTTATGGAAGATGTGATGACAATTTGAATAGAAATATAGTATACACTCCAATCAAAAGTATACAATTGTGGCTAAAAAGTCAGTTATTAATCTATCATGTATGTATGCAATTATTAATGAAATTATAGTATGAGTAATATGAATATCGTGAATATGATTGTTAAGCAATTTCTATTCTAATATATCAACATCTTATTAGATGTATGTTAAAATTTACAAAACAAAGAAAGGGAGGAAGAATAGTTATAAGGTTCAATATTACAACACATGGCAGCTCATAATTTTGTCAAGCATTTGTATTAAAACAAAAAAAATAGGTCATCCTACTACAATGGTATCAGAGTAGATTTTTTTGCCAACTTGTTGGAAGTTGAACAAGTTTATGCAAACAAATATTTCTTATGCAACCAAGTGACATAGATAATAGATCTTACCAAAGGAACTCGAGGAGAGGCCAATTTAGCTTTCCTAAAACCCTAGGAAAAGAATCTTCTTTGGTAGATTTTTTGGTTGAGGAACAAGGGGAAGTTCACATGGCTAATAGGGAATGGAGAAATGAAGGCAATTGTATTGAAAACATACTCAATGATCTTGCTAGGGGACAACAATAGTTGAACTAGTTGTAAACTCAATTGATACAAAATATGAACATGAATGGGACCGATCTGAACGATAATGGTAACACTAGTGAAAGTAGTAACTCAACAAATAATCAAAACAACATTCACAACACTAGAACAATCGGTGGATCAACATCAAGATCATTAATACCCACATTTTTGGATGAGACAACAAGTTTAGTAGTATGTTTTGTGGATTAATTACATGAGTACCAATCTTTGGGAGATGAGTTTCATATTGCTATGTCATTGGCTAGTTTTTTCCAACTTAAGTTGAGATATAGACCCAGGAGAGAGAGAGGGATGAGACAAAATCAAGAGTTGTAACATAAGGTGGACAAGTTGTCTATTCCTAATTTTGATGGTTTCAATAAATGCACTACAATGCATGGATGCAAAAACTTGATACATATTTTCAGCTTAATCCTATGACTAAGAATGAGGCAATTAAGTATGCTACAGTTCACTTGGAGGGAGATGTCCATGAGTGGTGGTATCATGAGATGTTGAGTTTTCAACATGATCTCATTTATTCATATGTTGATTTTTCCCAAAGATTGATTGATAAATATGATAAGAAGGATCTAGAGTTCCATTTCAGAGAGTTAGCATAGTTGAAGTAGAATGGTTCAATTGTCAATTGTGTATCTAAGTTTAAGAGGCTTTCAGTGATGGTTTTTGATGTTTCAAAGAGGAGAATTATTATTCTTTTTATTGAGATGTTGCTAGAACCCCTTCAAGGATGGATGAAAGCATTTGACCCACCTAATTTATAGGATGTTATAAAAAGGATAAAGAATATAGAATTCTCCACACCTAAAAAAAAAATTAATGAGCAAATGAGCACCAAAGAGTGACATGTTATCAAGTAGGAATGCAAATAAATACACATGTAGTTTGGTGAAAACAAACAAAACTAAATGACTCAAACATACAATTGACCAAACAAATTTGAGTCGATGAAATAAGATAAATAATGCAATAAAATGAACTAGCAATACCCCTTTATTACATTATATACCCGAGAGAACAAATCAATAAAGTTTGAAAAGCTTCAAACATAATCGTTGCAAGAGATTTGGTGAATATGTCTGTACATTGCTCTTGAGTTGAACAAAATTGGAGCTAGATATTATATTGTTGAACATGCTCATGGATATAGTGACACTAAACCTGAATATTCTTGGTATGCTCATAAAAAAATTGGATTGCAAACAAGCTTTAACACACTTTGATTGTTGCAAAAAAAGTGGCAAGACTTGTCTCAAGAACACTCATAGTTGTCAAAATGCAATGTAACCATATCGTCTTATAGATAGCTCTACCTACGACATGATATTCTTCCTTTGTGGAAGAGAGAGCAATAATTATTTTATTTTTTCTCTCCCAAGATATCAAACTAAATCCAAAAAAGAAAATGAAGCTTGAAGTAGGCTTTCTATAATTCATTGAGCTTCCATAGTCCACATCCATGCATCCACACAAAGAAAAATCTGCATTCTACTTGTATTCCAAGCCATATGCCATTGTACCGCAGATGATGCATCTCAAAAGGCGCTATTGGCACCAATGAACAACCTTAAGGTTCTTACATAAACCTACAAGATAGTGGCATCATAGTTTGATATTTGGCTGGCATAAGTTGGGTGACTAAGACTCCTTATCAACTGATGATAAAGAGTAGCATTCACTTGAGGTAATGGATCATGGTGAAAAAATTACAAACTTGTCTCCATGGGTGTCGACATAGGTTTGCTACCTTCCATTCTGAATTTCTCGAGAAATACCTTGGAATATTTGATCTAAGATAAATAAATTTGATTATTTTGTTTCCACACTTCAAGTCCAAGACAATAATGTAGGAGCCTGAGATTTGTCATGTCGAAGAATCGTTTATGATCATTCTTTGTTGCATCAATCATATGTGGATAATTCCTTGTGATGATTAAATTTTTGACATATACAATCAAAATAATATATCCCCTGATCTGGGGGATATTTCAGTGGAAATTGAAGTGTCTCCATTCTCTCCAGAATCTGCACCATCAGAAAGATCTCAACGTCTTGATTCCAACGCAACTCGAACGGAGCGAAAAGGAGTCTGTTTGTGCAAGTTATGGCCAGTCAAACCTTAGGTCAAACTAGGATCATAACGCAACCAAGTAGCAAAAAAATGATGTCGTCAAAAGTTGTCGAAGTTGGCATCATTGCGAAGAGCTCGTCAAGACGATTCTGACGGTGTTCGTTTCGTCGAAATCTGACATCGTATGCTCAAGATACAGTTGGTCAAAGTTTCAAGTTGACTTGGTGGATTGAAGGTACAGTGATGACGTCATCATCCGTACAGCTGACGTCAGCATGTGGTAGAAAATCCAAAGTGGACCAATCAGAAGTTGACACGTGGCAGTCCGTACGGTCCGTACTTGTCGACGTGGCACGATGATGTGGCAGGTGACCTCAGCAAGGTCAGCGAATCATGCGTTGACACGTGTCATTCGTACATCCAGTCAGCAGGTCCGTAGCTCAGTTGGCAGTCCAGTCAGCATCCACGTCGGCAGTTCACTCTTCATCCATGTCAGCTCTTACTCAGCACTGTCATTGAATCAAATTTTGCCATGTGGCACCTCCTCGGCATGCCACGTGGCCTTTATCTTCGCCCGGCAGATGGATCAGTCTGTTAGTTTGCTAAAAACTCTGACGGTGTTCGTTTCGTCGAAATGTTGACATGTATGTTCCAAGAACACGATTGGTCAAAGTTTCCGATTGACTTGGTGGATTGAAGAATGCGATGATGACGTCATCATCAAATGCGGTGGCGTCAACATGTGGTAGAAAATCAAGTGGTTGTCCAGTTGACCGTGGCGGTTCGTCTGATCCGTTACTTGTCGTGGCACGATGATGTGGCAGGTGACATCAGCAGGGTCAGCGAATCATGAGTTAACACGTGTCATTCGTACATCCAGTCAGCAAGTCCGTAGCTCAGTTGGTAGTCCAGTCAGCATCCACGTCGGCAGTCCACTCTTCATCCACGTCAGCTCTTACTCAGCACTGTCGTCGAATCAAATTTTGCCATGTGGCACCTCCTCGGCATGCCACGTGGCCTTTATCTTCGCCCGGCGGATGGATCAGTCTGTTAGTTTGCTAAAAAGGGTTGTTGAGGTTTCGAACCTCTGACCACTCGCCTCCAAATATCTCGCCGAACCGTTGCACCATACAACCGACGCTTACCCGTATATGGAAGCGGGTTGTTTTTGTTATATTGAGCAGTTGAAATTTGTTAAAAAAAAAACAAAAAACCAATGGCCGGGAGTTGAACCCGCATCGGTCGAGTCCCAGAAACCATAGCCACCAACGGGCCATCAAGCATTTTAGTACATGGGTGGCATCGGTTGTATCTGAATCAGGATCAAAGCCGAATGCCATTTTAAAATTAAACAAACTCTCCAAAATTAACAAATATAATAATTCCCTCCTATTTTTAAAAGGAAAATCACATAATCCAAAGCCGATAAAACAAACTCCAACCTTATTATAATTAGGGAAAAAGGAAATTAGGGGATTTTATGTGATTTACCATGGATAAGGGAATTGGTTTTGAATATTTTTATATGTAAAAGGCAGATTTTTAAAGATTTTTATGTAATTTGGAGAGATAAGGAATATTTTGTAAATCAATTGGTTAGTAACCAATTTGATTCATTTTTTTGTATGAAAAGGGGTGTGAGGTGAGTGTGGAGAGGAAGTTTTTTTCAGGTGATGAAGTCTTGAAGCTAAGGTGACAAGTGAATAGAGGCCTTGAGGAGATTATTTTGAGTCATTCTTGCACGTTAGAGTGTCGTTAGGCTGCCGAAGTGCTTGAAGAATGGTTTTGGTGCAATTGTAATTGATTTGGAGATTAATCGGATCGGTCACTCTATTGGAGCGGACCCGGAGACGTAGTCACGTTTGTGACGAACTCCGTAATCAAACGCTGTTTGCATTTCTCTTCTTCTCTCTCACCTTCTCTCAGTTTGTTAATTCCTTCATTTTGTTATTTCCTTAAGTTAATTTTGATTTAATTAACTTGGAATAATCATTGTAAAAATTAAGCATTTCAATTCTGCAATCTAGTCTAGATCCTATACAGATCATCCCCCCTTTCTCTTTGAGATAGAGATTAGGAGCATAAGGATTCTGGATGAATCCATGACTAAGGAGATGATCATCTATCTTGTTGTACCAAGCTCAAGGAGCCTATTTAAGACCATAGAGGGATTTTTCAAGTTTGCATTCCTTGTGTTGCAACTAGGTGCAACATATCCATTTGGTTGAGTCATGTAGACTTATTCCTTGATATCTCCATTAAGAAAGCTACTCTTGACATCCATCAGATAAACTTTCCAACCAAATTGTGCTTCCATTTCCAATACCATGCGAATAGTCTTGATTTTTGTTGTAGGGAAAAAGTTTCATCATAGTCAATGTCTAATTCCATTTATGACTAGTAAGTTGATGCAAAAGGGGCATGCATTTGAATCAACAGAATAACGAATCCTTTATCAACCAACCTACTAGCTATAGTGTGTTACATTTAATTATGTCAAACCAGGGAATCATATTCTTCTTGCATGGTACTTGCATTGTATATGCAATTGGGGATTTCTAAGTTATCTTAGACATTTTGCATAAAAAGTTTGACTGAAATTAAAGTCTATTTTATAAACATTAATTATTGACAATTGCTACATGTAGGTAATGTCATTGGGACAGTAAAAAAATGCTTTTCAATTGTGTTGTAAACAAATGTTGATGCAACTATGCAAGATAATGGTTGATGATTAAATGATTACTACTAACAATCTAAATCAAATAAGTTCTTCTAGATCTCTGTCTCATACAAGATCTACCACATATATACATGATCTAGACATTCTAATTATTCTATACTCTAAACAACTTATCAACATATGCCAACTCTTCCATGAACATAGGAAAAGGACTTATTCATATCTTAATCAAAACATAAATAGGAAACTAATTATACAAGGATGGTATGAATATTAGATTCCTACTAGGGTTCTTTCCACTCATTATTAAGAAGTCATAAGTAACTAGGAACATGCAGAATAGAGCATAATCACATAATTTTGAACTATGATCTGTTATTGCCATAAATTTCTTCTTATCCCAATATATTCATTGTTGGTGATGGAATCATTAATAAAGAGGATGATTTATGACTAAAACGATCCCACTTTATTTGGCCACTTCTTCATTCAATTGTAGGCTACTATGTCCTTAATTGTAAACAAAAACTCCCTTGGTTGCAGGTTCACAGGTGACCTTCTCTATGGGTGACTTTTTCCTTGTTGCATAGAGGTTAGTTTTTTCTCTATAGTATTTTCATATCATATACTACCATAACTAACATGAAGAACTATCATATTTTATTAACAATCATTAATGTAAACAGCCATTTATCAACATACCATATACCATTCTTAATGCTTCAATACTTAAGATAAACAAGAAAGTATGGATAATGTATTAGAGATGTTTGGAAATGTCTATGAGAAATATCAACTTAAAATGAAAAGTAAGGACAAATTCTAAGCTCATCACACCCCCAACTAAATATCTTTCTTGTCCTCAAGAAATTCAAGCCTTAGATTGTACTGGAGTGTGATCATCCTATAATCCACTAGATTAGTAACTCCTTCCTCTTGTTTAAATAGAACCCTTTTTGTGCAGTTCATCGTTTCCATCTGGCTTGCTTTGTTGTTTCACTTGATTTTTTCATTCCTAACCAATGTGGGATAGTTTGTCGGTATTGGCATGGTGTGATGGTTTAACGGTGGCATTGTTGTTCTTTCCACCAAGGTTCAAACCCCGTTGGGGTGGTATTGTTGAATGGTTGTATTCCAGTTCATAGCTTCAGTTCAAAAGCGTTTACCCCTTGAATAAAAAAATTAGAGGGTTTGCAGGTTATAAGGTTGATTGGAACACACAAACTACTATTAGAATTCATTATCATTTACATAATTGTTCTTTTGTTGACAATTTTTTATTTGTGAAGGTGGCTTAATTGATAGCTTGATGAGTACAACTACAAATTCAATGGAAAACATGTTTGATGTGATTTGAATATTAGTAGGAGTATAATCTTTGTCCAAAAGAGAAGAATGTGAATATTGGTGAAGAACAAAGATACCACATTGCAAAGAATTTGATTAAATGATATGAAGGTTTTGAAATACATATAGCGAGTTAAGGGCTTCAACTACTATAGATTGATTTCTTTGAATGTTGAACTCATATTTGAATTAGATTTTAAGAATACATGGGTTTGCATTTAAATATTCACATGTGCACTTGAGAACAATTCAAATGACCCCAAAGTAGTGAGTCTCAAGTATATTGTGTATTGTTGTATGCACTTCCTCGGGGGTGAGTGATGAAAGAACCTTAGCCTATTTTAATAACCATAGGATTAATTGAGATTTTAGAAGGGGAAATTATTAATTGAAGCTAGGTACGATTGTCTCAAATTATTTTTGGACGTTATATTTAATTAATTATTTAATAAAAAATATTTTGTATTAAAGTGACTTAGTTTTAGGTCAAAAGAAATTACAATTAAAAGTCTCTTTATGGGGGAAATAAAAGTATAATTTCTCAAATATTCTAAAATGTAGTATAAAAGGAATTACTATAGAAATTCTTAGCTTTTGCATTTTCATCTTTTATTGTGGGTTGGGTATTGCTCAAGAAAGTTTTCAAAACCTTAGGATGAAAACTTTATTGAAAATTGGTCTCGAAGAATGTGATTTCTTCCAGTGATCTCGAGGTGGATTCACATAGGATTCACAAGTGTGCATATTGATGGGAGATCATGGAGACTTGAGGCTAGGTTTTAAGTTTATGCTTCTATAGTGTGGTCTTGTCTTGAAAGTAAATCATTAAATTATTCCATTGTTATTTGTAAATAAGTTTTTAAAGAACTGTATTATGACAACATTGGTTTGGGTTCTAGAGTAAAAATTAAAAAATAAATATATTCTTGTTCAGTTGCCCCATTTGTGATAAGGAAGCAATTAAAAAATCTTTAATTTGAAGCAAGTATATGGTAGCCATCACTATTTAGGAGGTTATGGGTTTCAAGCAAGATAATCACAACATTAAGGGAAATGTGTGGGATCCTCTTTACACTCAATCATTCCCTTGATAAAGACTTTAGTAGGATTCACAACATACCTTAGGTGATATGAAAGCACCGAAAGTTGAGATTGGGATGTGGGACATGCTAGTAGGTTGTGGGTGCTCTAGGAAGGTTGTGAGATTCTTAGCCTCAATCACCAAACTAAAAAAAAATCTTATTAGTCACCCAAGGAGGAGTCATAGTGCTATGGAAGGTCTATAATTGTTATATGGTAGTACCCAACTTATGAGGAAGTCGCCCCTGGCCATTAGAGCCTTGCACAATCAACATTAAATAGGTCACAATAATGAAACTTGAGAATATAATTTACTAGTTCAACACAAAGGTTTTGTACTTTATGGAAGATGTGACAATTTGAATAGAAATATATTCTACACTCAATCAAAGTATACAATTGTGGCAAGAAATTAAAAGTCGGACATTAATCTATCATGTATGTATGCAATTATTAATGAAAATTATAGTGAGTAATATGAATGTCTGTGAATATGATTGTTAAGCAATTTCTATATTCTAATATATCCAACATCTTATTAGATGTATGTTAAAATTTACAAAACAAAGAAAGGGAGGAAGAATAGTTATAAGGTTCAATATTACAACACATGGCAGCTCATAATTTTGTCAAGCATTTGTATTAAAACAAAAAAAATAGGTCATCCTACTACAATGGTATCAGAGTAGATTTTTTTGCCAACTTGTTGGAAGTTGAACAAGTTTATGCAAACAAATATTTCTTATGCAACCAAGTGACATAGCTAATAGATCTTACCAAAGGAACTCGAGGAGAGGCCAATTTAGCTTTCCTAAAACCCTAGGAAAAGAATCTTCTTTGGTAGATTTTTTGGTTGAGGAACAAGGGGAAGTTCACATGGCTAATAGGGAATGGAGAAATGAAGGCAATTGTATTGAAAACATACTCAATGATCTTGCTAGGGGACAACAATAGTTGAACTAGTTGTAAACTCAATTGATACAAAATATGAACATGAATGGGACCGATCTGAACGATAATGGTAACACTAGTGAAAGTAGTAACTCAACAAATAATCAAAACAACATTCACAACACTAGAACAATCGGTGGATCAACATCAAGATCATTAATGCCCACATTTTTGGATGGACAACAAGTTGGTAATTATGTTTGTGGATTAATTACATGAGTACCAATCTTTGGGAGATGAGTTTCATATTGCTATGTCATTGGCTAGTTTTTTCCAACTTAAGTTGAGATATAGACCCAGGAGAGAGAGGGATGAGACAAAATCAAGAGTTGTAACATAAGGTGGACAAGTTGTCTATTCCTAATTTTGATGGTTTCAATAAATGCACTACAATGCATGGATGCAAAAACTTGATACATATTTTCAGCTTAATCCTATGACTAAGAATGAGGCAATTAAGTATGCTACAGTTCACTTGGAGGGAGATGTCCATGAGTGGTGGTATCATGAGATGTTGAGTTTTCAACATGATCTCATTTATTCATATGTTGATTTTTCCCAAAGATTGATTGATAAATATGATAAGAAGGATCTAGAGTTCCATTTCAGAGAGTTAGCATAGTTGAAGTAGAATGGTTC
>VDFB02304653.1:0-22218 GCA_007258455.2 Sequoia sempervirens | reverse complement strand
ATTGCATGAAATTGAAATTGTCTTGTCCTATTGGTCTAGAGACGTCATATATAGTGATGTCATTCCATAACTTTAGTAACTCATTGATAAGAGGCTTGATATATGCATTCATATCTTTAACTTGGTACTTACCTAGTTGAATGAACATAAACATTACATAATCATTATAACCATTTTACTGCAATATATATAAATTAATGTGCATGACTATTGAATGAAAAAAATATAAGTCATTATGCAACAAATAAGACAAATGAGATGCTACTACGTTAAAGAAAAATTGATGTAAACAAATACCTGGAACAATCATTGACAACATTATGTGCTCCCTCTTTATTGACATCCATGGAGAAATGTTATTGTTGATAAAAAAAATAGGCCACACCGAGTAAATAGACCTCAGCTCTCCAAATGGATTGACACCATCCGCTACCAATGAAAGCCTGAGATTACGAGGTTCTTCTTTAAAGCGTGGCCATTTTTCCTCCATGTCCCTAAATGTAGAACCATCCTATGTGCATTTTGAAGAATGTCATTCCACTTCTATTCCATGCATGGTAATCCATCAATTGTGCTAAGCCGCGACCTAAATAATCATTGCATAATGGAATAATGGGGAATATAATGAAGAACCTTAAGCAGGCACCTTTTTTGTTACTTGACTGCTCGAGCATTCATCGATATGACATTCGCATTCCCGGCTTCAAATTCCTCGTTGTTTATGATATATATAATATGATCATTGGGACATGCATCTATTGCCGATACCAATATGATATCTTCATAATGGCAATACAAATCCTCGGTATGAGCTTATGGGGTAAAATATTTGATGGTGGTAAGAAAAATTCATCAATCAATCTACAACAAAAAATAATTTGTTAATATAAAGAATATTAATGGTACATATTTCATCCTTTATTTACTAGTGATGAACTAACAACAATTAAAATAGATGAAAAAAGATGACATATATGACATACCTTAACATCCGTGAGATTGCTATGTTTGATAAACCATTCATAACCTTAAAGTTCAATAGCAACAATACAGTAGAGAGAAGAGTTGTTTCAGAGCCTTCATAAAGGGGTTCGAGGCCGGTCAAGTACTGTGTAAATCATGAACATCATCAAAGTCATCTTTGATCATCATGATCAGCTCTGCCACTAAATGTGTCATGGATCAATGTATTCATACCATCATCTTCAACTATGTTTTCTGGCGCATGATCATCTTCTCCCATAGGATCATTAACTTCATCTTCGATATTCACAGCTCCATGTTTGTCCGCTTGCAAAACCACATTCTTTGGGCTGTGATAATCCATATCATCTGCCCTAGGGTGCCCCACCTTTATAATAATGATGGACACAAATAAACCATGATCATGATCAAGTGATTATATATATATAAATGTTAAAATGATATAAACATTTACAAATTCAATCAATATAAACACATATAATGAACAACTTACAAATGGACGACATAATCATGCCCTTCAATGTGACCATGCTGCCTACAATGTTTCTCAGTTGTTGTGATTAAAAGTCATCTCGTCTTTAAGCCTTGCAATTATTGCAAGGACAATAACATTTCCCATCACCCTTTCTTTTCAATCTAGCTCACAATCTATCAAGTGTCTCTTCATTTTGTTCTAGACTAATATTATCTGACATGATTTTTCTTTACCAAGCTTGACTATTTAGATCTTCAAAAAATATCAAACTCACACTCCAATAATTTTTATTCATAGATAGATAACATAGTCTAATAATTCCGATATTTTACACCAACAAAATTTGGCATGCAACCACCCCTGCAAAAGAGAAGATAGTTTGAAGTTAATGACCCCAGAAAACACTTTACAATGCTAATTCCAAAACTTATTAAATTCTGATTTTACGATGATTTCCAACCGTTAAGACTCCTAAAATCAGAATATTGAACTTGATCACAAAATTCCTACAACAATGGAGGTAGTGAGCTAGTAAGAGCAAGTGACCCATTCCTAAGGAGCAACGAGTCAGAATCATCATTGCTAATGTCAATACAGATTTATCCTTATAGTTAAAGATGCAATGTGTCACTTCTTATGACGAGCTTATCCCTAGGGCCCTCAACATTGAGAGAGCCCTAATAAAAAATAATAGAAGCATTGGTAAGAGCATGATTAGGGTACAAACTCTAGGCCTCCGTAGAAACATAAACAATAACTATAGCGGATTAGTGAGGTTGCAATACCAGAAAGATTGAGACATTGTAGGTAATAACATCTTGCAATCTAAAGATTGTAGCCAATAACAAGCACACTATGTAGCTTACTGACATTTGTAAATGCAATCTACGGTAAGAAGAATGACAGTCACTTGAGATGTGACAGTCAAAAACAGGCTAAGCAGTGACAAGATAATAAAGATCAAACCTTGCATAGTAAAGTGGAGATTTTAACAGTGAGTTTCCTTACCCCCTTGCTGATCTTAAGGGTTTTTCAAATGATTTTGGTAGTGTTAGACAAGGAAAATGCAATCAGGGAATGATTTTCCAAATGGAGTAATAGTGGCAATCATAGGTTCAATGTTTCTATTACTAATAATATTGTATAATGGAGGTAGTGGATTGCATGTTTGAGCAGTGTTTTGAGACTCACCAAAGATGGAAAATAGTGAATAATACCTTGTGGACTATGAAGTAGTGTCAATAAGGTTGAAGGATCTTTAAGAACTACAATACCATGAAACAATGAGTCCCCCTCGTAGTAAGTAGGCAGTCTAGGGCATAATTTGGATTTTTATGTAGCGATGCTCATGAAAGGAATCTCTTCAAGGATAGTGAGTGAGCTATTTGAGATTGCACCGAGGGTGCAATACCCGCCTTAAAGGAAGTTATTAGAAGTGGGAAGTAGTAAATGTGCAAGAAAATCGAATCGTACACAACAAACAATTCACAATGTTATCTTCCATAATGCCTTGAGTTTGAAGACAAAAATTTCATTATATCTTCATGATGAAAGTGGTGAGCTTAATGGTCAATCAATGGCAACCATGATTTTAAAACATGCTATTGTGCTTATGGAGGCAACATTTTTAGCAAGGCAGTGAGTGGTGGTTTGGAACAATGGCAGGTATGAAGGACTTGCTTTATATGCATACTATGCAGTCTAGCTTAAGACAATGTTCTTAGAAGAGATTGAAGGTGGATTATGGAACTCAAGGGTTACCATGAAAAGGATTAAAGCAAAGACTGAGATCTATTTAAAAGCCACGGTCATGGAGATATTAAAGATGTCACATGCAAAACCCTAGTAGCTGGAGTAATGAATACAATGCCAAAGAAGATAGTGTGCTGGGGCAGATTTAGAAGATCTCCACATTATCTAATTACAGGGAAATACATCATTTATTTATTTTTTTAATTAAAAGAAATCATTCTAAACCCTATATAGGATACATTGATACTTCAAAAGCCTCTCAAGGAATTTCTAAATTATGCAAAATATATGTCAAGTAACATTTATAAGGTTTAGAAAATCTTGATCACTCTTCTAGAATAGCCCATTAAACATGGGTTGTGCTTGAATGCAGCACTACATAATTGATATAACACAACCACTCGCGATATCAACCAGAAAGTTATAGGCTCTTTATTGCAACAAGAGGTAATCACTCTGATCATGCCATAATTACATCCCATCCGCTAAACCCGGGGACAACTTGAATGCACCCAATGATGATTGACACCTACATTATACAACCTAGTCAACGGCATTATATGAGTGCCTCCATTTCTATCACAACATAGCCACATTAAACTTGGGTCACACATGAATGCATCCTGTATTTGTTATAGCACAACTGTGCCACATGATCAATATAGTTATGGATCACATAATTATAGTCACAAGAATCTATTCCTCCATTGTGATCTTATGGTGATTCCACACAACAAAATATGGACATGAAATTCTCAAAACCCTTAACCTCTAAAAATGAAATCTGATGAGATGTTGCTTTAAAATATGATTTTCAAACCTGGAACTACAAATCTAACTTCACAACTGAATTCTGCAAAAAGACAATGACTACCCTCAACCTGGCGATATCTTCTTGAATTTTTCTAATTTTTTCCAAGAAAATCGTCCTTAGTTCTCCACAAATTGTCTCAAGTAGAGCAAAACATTGTCGCAATAAATCAGGTGTGAACTCACTTTTCTTTATGTCGGCCACAATTTGATTTTTTTTAATTTTTCATGTTTGTCAAAAATTTGACGAAAATAATAGCCGACATTTCGATGAACCCCAGGTTCATCGAAATTTCGACGAACGTCGGGGATAAACTTTCAAAAAGTTGGAAATTACACATCAAATTTTACAAGCACCCGACGAACATCGAATTTTACATATTTCGTTGGACAGTTTCGTCGTATTTTGCAGTCAAATGTATTAGTGTCAAATTATGGGATCTTCCTCAAGCTGTAAGAATTCTTCAAAGGAACTAGGCTCTGACATCAATTGTTGAATACACCAGATACTAAGAGGGGGGGTGAATCACTATTCTACTAACACAATTAATTGCTAACCATCCAATTATTAACACATATCTAGCTACAATTGTAAACCAAAACATGAAAGGAATCATAACATCCCATAACACATTGACACCAAGATTTTATGTGGAAAACCTAGAATGGGAAAAACCACGGTGAGGATTAACTCATAAATATATATTATAGCCAGTTACAAGATATTAAAAGGCTCACTGCTAGGACACACTGTCCTTGAAAGGATCATAGCCTGAATACAAAAATATATGGCTAACTACCAAGATACAAAAAGTATGGCTCACTTCCAAAAGATGAACTATATAAGTACACCTTCAAAGTGCTAAGATTAGTTCTGGTTAGGCTTTGGAAAAGCAAAATCCTGCTCTAGTTGCAGGTATACACCAACAATAAAAAACTTCACACTATAACACTTGTCGCATAACTTGCATCACTATTCACATATCCACACACATTCCCTCCTCTTGCTTTTTCATCCTTACATATATACGGCTATAGCTTCATACACCAATTAGGTTGCCCTAATTGGATGTGGATATACAAAATTCAAAGTGACTTCTCAGCCCAATTCAAAATATTTTTGGCATACAAAAAAAACGTATCAAACACAAATAAGGTAGGCCCGAACCTAATAAGAAACACTTTAAACATTCATAAGACAAGTAGTTCTTAACCCTACCAGCCAAAAGAATACCAAACTTTTGTCATATACATATCTCAGCTTGATCAACTAGAGCTATTGAAAGCTTGTTCATAGCTGTAACTGACACTCCTGAGTAGCATATAAAAAACTCATAGAATTATCTTTTATTGAGAGAATTTTTGGATCAAAATATCGGATCAATATAGATACATAGTTTACTTAGCCAGTTACCAAACAATGTTAGCATCAATGACAAAAAACCTGGAGGTCACCTTCTTCATTATTCTAACAAGAAAAACCCAAGAGGAGCCAAAGGAAGAACCCCTATAAAATATACAAGTGTTTCTTTTATAGATAAAGCATAACTTAGATGAATACAACTCAAACCCTGACCCAGTTAGGGTTTGCAGTTGAAGAGATCTGATCAAGGAAATATTGCTCATGAAATTTGCACCAAGAAGAACCTAGAGAGAACAAAGTTTGCATGCTATCCTCCCTGCCATAAATATTTTCTTGAAAGTCATCCAAATCCCCCACGAAATTAGGGATATGAGTATAGAGTTCGTCAAAAAGGAAAAACAACAACAATGAATGAGCATGGGCGCCACAAAATCCACTTGTAGCTAGTTGGTTTGTGCATTAAAAAATATTCATGTAACTCCAAGAATCATATCTGATAGTTGGGGAGTGGTTTGCACATTAATGGCATCATCGTGCAAAAAACACACCAATCTGTGGAATGGTGAAGCATTGGGCTCAAAAAGAACCTTTGGCATGAATATGAATTAAATGGTTCAAAGCTCTGAAAATGTGTCTTTGTCTAGGGTCAGGCCATCAGGTGATGGACATTGGATTGTCGGGCACAGGCATGTTAGAAAAATGAAGAAGATTGACTATCTCTATAGTTTTTGTGTTGTCATTGATGTCACCATGTTGTGATTACAAGCTTAAGGTTGTGCTTGATCTGGTATTTTGGTCTAGCATCTAAATCGGTATTTGTGTTGCTCCCTCTGGTATTCTTGACCGCACTCCTCTGCAGTTGATTGTTACTACTTGCAGTTTTGGGAAATGGTTTGTAGGTGTTGGGAGCATGTACATTCAAGATCTTACGTATCCAGATGCTCGTATGGTGTATCAACACTTTAGTGATATTTGCAAATGTTCTATTAGGTCTATCCTTGGATGACCTAATGAATGGTGAATTAATTTTTCTATGCAGATATATGTGTGACCTATCCTAGGTCTGTGTCGACTTGGTGTAGTGTGTTGGGAAGATTTTGCAATCTCTTGAAGCCGACTGTTAGTATTTTTGGTAAATATGATGTGCATCTAATTAGGTTGACCTAATTGATGATTTCGGTTGAGTCAAGTATATATATTGGATAGGGTTGAAGATTAATATGTGGAGAAAGTGTGGATTTTGGTAGTTGATGTGCGACAGTGTGTGCGAAAGTGAGAGAATGTAATGAAGTGTGCCAAGTCAGTATATTGAGCATAACCAGAGTTGTATCAACACATGTTAGGTGCATTATTCTCAGTTCATTTTGGTTGTAAATCCTTCTTTTGTTCTGTAAATCTTTTTGTAGGCAGTGAGCCTCCCTGTAAGCAGTGAGCTTTTGTATCTGGACAGTGAGTCCTTTCTAGGTAGTGAGCCCTTGGTAGTGAGCCTTATATTTTTTGTTCTACAACAATTTTATATTGTGAGTTAATCCTCACCGTGATTTTTCCCTCTTTGGGTTTTCCACATAAAATCTAGTGTTCAGTGTGTTATCCTATTTTTTGTTTTGTATCTCTTGCTTATGCTTAATAACAGAACAGTGTGATTGTGGAATGGATTTATGTTGAAACTTTAAAATTGATTTTTTGTGACAACTGATTCACTCCCCCTCTTAGTTGTCTTGCATCCTTTAACAATTGGTATCAGAGCTTTGGTTCCTTGGTGAAGAGCTTAACCACTTGAGGAGGATCCTAAAGATTGACTAGATGGATGGTAAAGGAGAGCTCTAGACTGCTCTTGAGGATCTTGACAAAGTGGAAAGAGAAAACAAAGATCTGAAGGAAATTCTTGATGATGCAAATGAATGTGTCTGGAAGTTGAAAGAACAACTGAAGAAATTCAAGGAAAGACACAGAGAAGTAAGTGAGAAGTTGAAACAAGAAATAGTTGGACTGAAAGTGTCAGTAGAAGAAAAGAAAAGAATTGAAGAATGTCTAAATAAAATGGTGCGGAACAAAGTTGATGAATTCTCTAAACTTGAAGAGGAGGTGGTGAACCCGAGGATTGAATTGGAGAAGGAAAATCTTTGTGAGAACAAGTTCAAATCTAGCTCTGATAAGCTTGAAGAATTGATTGTTGGACAAAAATCAAGTAAAGACAAAGTTGGTTTGGGAAATGATGCAGGTGAAATTTCTAAGGGAAATAAAATGACTCAGGACAAGGGTAAGTAGAAGAGGAATTTTACAAGAAGATAGCTTGTGAGACAACCTAATGCATAGAGGTATCCCTCTTTCAATGGTAGTTGTTTTTCCTGTAATAAATATGGTCATAAAGCAATATAATGCAAAAGCAAAATGAATCAAAATCAATTTCCTGCCTCTTTTTCTGGATAATGTTTTTCATGCAAGAAATTTGGACATAAGGCTACTGAATGTAGATCTCAAGTGAGAATGATCAGCATGGTGATGATGAACAAGTTTCATGGAGGCAGAATGAATCAATCCTTTAATGGCTATTGCTATACATGCAACAAATTTGGACACAGAGAAAATTAGTGTGGGCCGAGAGGTAATGGAGGTCAGACTAATCAGAAAAGTGTTGTCTAATATAACTGTAATAAACCTGGACATATCTCAAAGGTTTTTAGAAGTAAGAATGGAAAGCAGTCTACTCTGGTAGAGAAGAACAATCTGGTAAAGAAGATTGACAAAGAAGAAATGAAACAAGAGATGAATAAGATATGGAAGAAGAAAGAGGAAGAAGAAGAAAAACCTGAAACTATTGATGGGTATGTGCCCTCATCCGGTACAGATGACTTATTCGGTAATTAAACCTAGCAAAGTCTTAGGGGGAGCATTATCAAAAAAATTATAAAATCCCCTATTGTATGGCATGTTAGAGGCTGGCACGAGGATGGAATGTGAAAAAAGAGTATTTAGAAGTTTTGGAAAAGGAACTAGAAGAAATCATGTTGGTATAGAAGTTTGTCAACCGAATTAGGTTTTTCTATGTTGGAAAAGATGTTTTTAGCAACTTTTTGATGTTTTTTGCATTTAATGCATGGTGAGGGAAAATTTAATGGTGTATAAGTTGAAATCTTGTGAGTCTTATTGATTAATTGAGAATTTGAAGAACCTGAGTGATCTTGGAGCGATCTTGAAGCGAGCTGAAGCAATTCTGGAAGAAATTCAAAGAAATTAACTTAGGTAATCAAAGAATTTGTTTCTCTATTTGCAAAAAGGGTAGAAGAAGAAAAACAAAGAAGTTTTGAATAACAAATTAAAGAATGCATAGAAATGGACAAAGAATCAAGTGATGTCCTCCCTCTGAAGTTGAAAGGAGTTGAGCTAGAGGACTTTGATCAGAGGAAGATGAAAGAAATGGAACTAGGGTTGAACCAAGATGAATTACAGAACATCAAAACCCTAGGTATGGATTTGAGGAGTGAATTTTCATGGGTTGTTGATAAAGAGTTTATCTTGTTCTTATTAAATCATTTCAAGGATGAAAGTATTGTATTGGAAAAACCCTACTTGGTTATGAAGGAAGCGATTGAGGCGATCACTGGCTTATGCAGTATCAGTGACCTTCCTGGAAAGAAAACTGTAAAGTATAAAGATGTGGAGGAATTGACTGGTATTTGTAAAGACCCACGAGCTTTATTGATAAACACTCTTGAAGATATGGTTGTAAGGTATGTTTCGTATGACATTTCTTACAAGGTCTATTTTAGAAATCGTGAAGGTTCCACATTGGCCATTACTATTCATATTGTGCACATGATGGTTAAAGAGAATATGAAAATTGACTTGTGTAGCTTGTTGCTTGAGAATATTTCTAAGAAGGTTCGAATGTCGGTAATTGAGGGTTATCCCTTTCATTTTGGATCTTTCTTGGTATGTCAGGTGTTTTACTTTTTGAGTTCCCTACCGAGAAAAGATAATGTGGTATGGGAATCTGGGATTCCTATTGGAAAACAGGTTTATAGGTATTTGGAGGCATTTTCAGACAGTGCAAGTATGTGTAAATATTATTTCACATCTTTAAAATCAAATCTTTGCTCTGGTATATCTGCTTTGAGATAATTTGAGGTGGGCTCATCCTCTGGTAAAAGGAAATTAGAGATTGTCATTAGTGAATCCCCTCTAGAATCAAAGAAGAAGAAAGTTATAACTGAAGATATCATTGATATTTCAGAAGAAAAGGAGAAAGTATCCTTTGATGACATCTAGTCTATGCTAGTTAAGGGGAAGATGAAGAAGCTTGGTGAATCATGGAGTGCAACATATCCTATTGATAAACTAAAAATTGATGATGCTTTGGTAGAATACCTACTTCGGAAAGGTATTGGTGTATCAGTTGTTTCTAATTTCTTGTCAGAAAATCTTGTTGAGATTATTGAAGAAAGAATGTTGCTTGAAGGTCTGGAAGGATGTACATTTGAAGCTTTGGTTGAAAAAAGGTGTAATAAAGCTAAAGGGAGATTATCTGAATTGATCGTGGAAACAAAGAAGTGAATTAAAGAAATATCTGACATTTACAAGTATTGTCTCTGGTGGCCTACTGTAGTAGACAAATTCAGAAGTAAAATTGAAGCAATTGAGTCTGAAGTAAACATTATTGGAAAAAGTTGACATATTTGAAGATAAAGAACGAAAGCAAAGATTGAGATTTTGTGAACTTCAAGCTGAACTGGTTGTTGTGCAAAGACAGAGAGATGATGTAGTTAAGACTTTTTGGCTCCTTAAGGAGATTGTTGAGGTCCGGTTAGACCATCTTTCCAAAATTCTTACTGATGCAGAAGATGTTGAAGGACAAAGTTCACATTGTTCACCATATTTTACTCTGTTGGATGTATTGGAAAGCATCTACACTTAGATGGAGTCAGCTACATATAACTGGGAAGAACCTGCATCTAGTTCTTGAGGAAAGATACAAGAAAGTTTTTCAAGTGAAGAGCGTTGTTTTTACTTGAATCCTGAATGTTCTATTTCTATTGTTTTTGCTGTGAAGAAGAAAAACGGGAGAAGAAATTTTTGGTCATTGGGAAGTCTTGTGGAATCTTTATGACTTTTGATGTCACCATGTTCAAATTTTAGTACATTCTTTTTGGTCACCCTTTGCCATTGATGTCAAAGGGGGAGAGATTGAAGTTAGGGGGAGAGATTGGAATTGGAGAGTTTTTTGGTAGTGGGGAGAAATTTAAATTACTAGAGAGTTTGAAGGAGAAGTTTTTGTTCCATGTTTCCATCAATGACAAAGGGGGAGATTGTTGGAAAAATGAAGAAGATTGACTATCTCTACAATTTTTTGTGTTTTTCATTGATGTCACCATGTTGTGATTACAAGCTTAAGGTTGTGCTTGATCCAGTATTTTCGTCCGGTATCTGAACTAGTATTCGTGCTGCTCCCTCTGATATTCTTGACCACACTCCCACTAGTACAAAAACAACAATATATGATTAAATAAACTAGTAAAAATTGCATATAAATGACTAATTTTAGTCACGTGACTATTAGTGGTTTATTTGTAGTTAATTACAACACCACTAAATTCTGTGACTAAACTATTTTAGTCATCGATTTCCGTCTACGAGATTTAGTCATTTATTTAGTTGTTAATTTAGTCATTTATTTAGTCATATATTTAGTCATTAATTTTAGTCAATGCACTATTTTTAGTGGTTTATTTGTAGTCATTTATAACACCAATCAAATTTATGACTAAACTATTTTAGCTCTCATTTATTTAGTCATTAATTTGGTCATTGATTTAGTCGTGTTAATTTAGTCATTTACTTAGCTTCCATATTTAGTCACACTTAGTCATATATTTAGTCATTAATTTAGCCATTGATTGTTGTTAACTCCGTCATTTTTAGTCATGGTAGTCATATATTTAGTCATATATTTAGTCATATATTTAATCATTAATTTAGTCATATATTTAGTCATTAATTTAGTCATTAATTTAGTCATTGTTTTAGTCATATATTTAGTCATTACAAATCAAATCTAACTTAATTAATCCTCACAAATTCTATACATTATAAACTTCAAGTATCATAGATATTCAAATGTTAAAAACAATCTTCATGAGATTTTGAAGACTAAAAATGCTTGAACAAAATATGATTGATCGACACAAACACATATAGATTAAATCAAGAGGCCAACAATATTTATGAGTGCAGAAAACCACTCTAAAAATTTAATACTCATTAAGCCTCTTTGAAAATCAAAATCTCATTGGTTACATATCTGCCTTAAAACGGCACCATACAACCTTATGTAATAATCTATGTTCCAAAATACTCCTATTTTCATATACTTATACTATTCTCCACTTGCTTAACTGTAGTCCTTTTGGAAGGGCAACAACCTCCTATAGGGGCTCGACCCATTTAATCCCCTTGCAAATCGACAACTTTTTTGCCGCTATTGGTTTCAGCTCCTCCAACCTCTTCCTCACTGGTATTCACCTTTTAATTCTCCAATTTGAAGTTACAACCTGAAAATAAGGTTTCAAATTTTGCACATCAAAAACTCAAAAAATTCAATATTACAAGAGAAAATCTGTCATTATTTCTCTACATGGTGTTGTTTTATTAAGATAACATGTTATTGAACAATTGATCTAATAGTTGATTTTTGTATGAATGCAAGTATTCTTGTATATTCCACACCTTGTAAATTTTCCATAGGTTATAAATAAAGGGAAACCTCCCCTAATTATTTTAACAAAAAGTATAGGATGTTGCACTTACATGAAGTATGTCCACTGGGTCGAAAGCTTTTGTGACCTTCCCTCGTGACATGTTCATTTCCATGACACTCAACCCTCCTTGTAATGTTATCAATTTTTTGGAACAACCTCATACTAGTTAGAAGGATAATTTGAATCATCAATGATAAAATAATAATAACAATAAATAAAGAGCTTGCCACCAAAATGATCATTAATCAGGAAGAGAAAAAAATCTAAGACTAAAGTTTAGTACTAGAGGTTGATAAGTTGTTCTCAACTGATATTCCATCTGGAAAACACCACCAAAAAAATTCAAGGCAAGATCAACATCAATTACAACAACAATTACAAGTACTGAGAACAAAAACCCTGTCATAGACTCAGATCAAGAATTTAAATTTATCAGTAGCTATCCTAAATCAATTGAAATAGAAAACCATTTATACAAAGACAAAATGAAAAGCAAATAAGAATGTTACCTAGAATAACATGGTGTAACTCATTAATATTTCTGTGAAAAAAATAGTAAATAGAAATTACAATGGATGGTACAACTACTACAAGTATTTGATAACAGTTAGCACCCTTCTTGAGCACTCGATCTGTTTGTAACCTTAATTGATATTCTTGTACCAAAAGACAAAACTCATATAAGACTTTGGCATGGCCATATAAGAATAGAAAACAAAAAAAAAATCATAACTCTGCATCTTCTCTTTCATGCCCACCATCTTACAATTTCTCTATTTTTTTTAGTTTTTACCTAAACCTCTAGATACTAAAAAGTACAAACAACCCTTTAAAAGAAAATACAACAAACATTCAAGTGGCCTGAGAATTGAAAAAAAGATCAGCTGGTGACTTCTTCCTATATTTTAGATTATGTTTGCTTCCTTAAATTGAGCATTATATACAACAACAAACAACATTAGACAATAGATTATGCACCATAAACATATAATCCTTTAATACAATAGAAATTTAGAGGGTTTTTCAATATATTCACAAGAAAAATATTAAAATCAACTTTGTACAACACAATTGCATGTATCACAGCCACTCAGCAAAGAGATAATGAAGCATTCTCCAACTCTTATTACAAGGAGAGATCATAACCTACCAGATCCTCCAACAACTATAAATGCAAGGCCATGCCCAACTAACTTCTGCCTCAAAATTCCCTGGCATTACAAAAGCATTGTTAAGTAACATACAAAAACAATAGGTTGAAAGTTCATATCTCTAAGAATAAATCAATATAAGAAAATTAGTCATGACATATAATGCATGAGTGTGAATAATCAACACTAGATTACCTCACCACCAAATATCCCAGGACGAGCTCTCCTACTGACCATAGTTGTTACCACCACATCATTAAGTGAGAAAATGAATGCATCTAGCTGTAGTGATCATTACACAAATTCAGTTTCAAAAAACAAGCATAACAACCTAAACTGAATCCACAAAACATCCAACTTAAGATCAACTTGTTGTCAGAACATAAATAAAAGTTACCTAACAAATAATTTCTCCATTGAAAGTGGCTAGGTCAATCTAGAAAAGTTTCCACATATTAGAAATTAAAGGTTATTCATTGCTAATAGAATTCAACTCAAATCTAAGAAAAAATAAGCATTCTCATGCATCTCCATGGAGCTGGTATTCATGGCATCATATTATTTTACAACTATTACTCAAGTCCTCAAATTTGGATTTCATACATAATAAATAATATGTTATTCTCTTGATAACCAATAGAATTGGAACAAGCACTAAAGCAAAAACTTAATAAATACACCATAATATTAAAATCTTGAAAGAAATGGCATAATCAAAACAAATTGTAAGAGATGGTATTAGCCCTTGCAAAAACGTACATGTGGTAAGAATTATGTACAGTATTAAAATACCTCATTGTGCACACGATTTTGGGCATGAAATGCCAATCTCTCATGCACATCTGCCAAAATAAGCTGAAAAGTTGTCAGGGTAAGTTGTTAGCATCAATCAAGTATCTTCTCATACAAAAGCTACAAATACAAGATTGAAATTCACGATAATGTTCTCTAGCCTTCATGTCCTCTATTTCTCATCTCCAGTTTCATTGTTTTGACTTTTTTTCAATTTCACTCTACTAGATGTCAATTATCTTGTAATTTGTGATGTTTCTAATTTATCATTGATTCTCAATGATTTCAATGCACAAATCTCACAATTTACCAGATCATTCAGTATTGATTTTTGGCATAAGACAAATATAGGGTCATCAAGTAGGTGGTGTTTTTCAGTGTGTTAAATTATGTGATGTTTTATTAGGATTCAACCATATTATCTCTGAGTCATCTCATAAGACACATATATGGTCAATTAATTAATCTTATTGTCAGTATCTATTTGTGATGCCAGTTCAAATTTTCTCTTGGATATTTGTACAAAAGGCATCATGGTATGATAAGATATAAGGCACCAGAGGGTGGTTCTTAGCATACCATGCACCCCTCAACAACAAACTAATTGAGAGGAGAGATCCTACTTCGTTCCATTGGAGAGGATGACACAAGAGTGAAATCAATGGGGTGAGTCCAAGAAAATAAGGTTTTAGGGTGAAGGAAGTGAGAAAAGTGACTCTTTTGGTTACATGACAAATAAATAACCTTTGTTACATTTGCAATCTTCATGGAAATCAAATATGTAGACTTGGATAGTCCTAGCCTTGTGGAAATATATTCATTCATTGATAGCATGCTTAGCCAAAAGAAGGTTGTTCAACAAAAAGAACCCCCACCTTATAATTCTACAATGAGCACATTTATTTTAATAATACAATGGTGGTAAGAGATGCTGAAAAATCCTTTGCACATGGCTGCCAATGCACTAAACCCAAACTAGTACATGGAGAGGCTTGGTAGATTTCTCCCCATAGATGACAAGGAGATGATGATGGGTTTCATTAGACCATTTGGAAGATGTACAAAACATAGGATGTCATTTAATTTGATACAACTAGACAATATTTTCCAAACAAAGAGGTTTCATGAAGGTCATTTGGAAGATGTAGAATAAAGAGGATGCTACAGTAAGTTGACACAACTAGACTAGGTTTTCCAAACTAAGAGGTTACATAAGTTCAACAATGATTGATAGAGAAACTTTAACATGGGAGAATGAAACAAGTTGGTGGTGGTTGTATGTCCCTCCATGACTGATGTGCACACTTGCCATTCAACTCTTATAATGGGTTTGTAGTTCCTTTGATACCAAGATGAATTAATCTAGATAAAACTTATCCTATGATGCTACTATACAAGTATGATCAAAAAATTATTGTATATTTTTTAAGTGCAATTCTACAATAGAATAACTTCTACAAAAGTTTAGTAAAGAGATTTATGAAAGATAGAGGAAGTAAAATGATACCTGGATGTAGTTGGATTGAAGATTGTAAACTAGTACATGTTTTTTGTGTAGGAGACATATCACATCCACAAACATGGCAAAGCTATGAAAAGTAGGAGAAATTGGCTTGGCAAATGAAGGCAACAAGGTATAAAGAATCATTTATCTGCCACCATAGTGAAAAGTTAGCAATTGCATTTGGTTTGTTAAACATGGCCCCTGGTACAACTATTAGAGTTGTTAAGAACCTTCAAGCATGAGCATGCGGTTAAAGACAAAATGGATTGCAAGAAACATAAATAATACTGAAATTAGAAAATAGATGACTTGATGTTTGAATTTTCTTAGTTCTAATTTTTTCTGTTAAAAGTTGGTGTCTGTCAATAGAAAGATCCTCAAACTTGAGCACACCAAAGTAGAATAAAACCACTTTAATTCAGGAGACAAATCATGTTTTTCTATCACATTGAATTCTGCCAAAATTTTGACAAAACACAACTCCACTACTGCCTAAACAAAAACACTAAAAAAATAGAAATAAAGCACTAAAAGATAACACTAACTATCACTAAATATATGTGCCAAGTTTTAGGAAACAACACAGTAAATAGATATGCATGTCCTAGAAGCTTTAATTATACTAAATAAAGGGTTGAAATCAGTGCCAGCTGAATGAGATTCAACCCCAAAAATAAGTCCGATTTTTGCTAATTTTCACATGCAGCTATAGGAGAACAACAACTAATTGATAAACAAAAAAATTGACTCCCTCTTTTCCAGGAAGGAATTTGTCATTTTCCATCAAAATTAGCTTCTCTGTTAGAGTATTAGTATTTCAAACTTCTCTTTTGATAAAGATTTTGTCAATTGTTTGCATCTTTTTCATCTGAGGGAACATACTGAAGAATTATCATTTCCCTATGAACTTTGTCTTTAAGAATTTTTAGAGATTTTGATGCAACTTTGATTATCACACTATATTATTATTGGCTTGAATATTTGATTAGTAAGTTTTGCTATCAACCTGCGAAGCCAAATGGCCTCACAACATAATCCTACTAGTGGATATTTCCTGTTGAACTAGGATGTAATATCTGACCTGAAGTGCTCTTCTTGGCACTAGGATCGCATGACCAATCTGAATCAATAGAGCCATGGAACATTAAATATTTGTCTCTAGCATACTACAACCCATAATGAAGTGTGCTCTTCAAATATCATAGCACATGTTTTGTAGTAGTTGAGTGAATGTGGCTTGGCTCAAACCATAAATTTACTAAATATTAGGTCTTATATTTACCTATGTTCCACTGTTTCTGGGATAGGGATAGGAGGGAACAACAACTAAAAAATAGGGAACATTTAAAAAGTTATTAAATTTAGGAACATTTAAAAAAGTTATTAAATTTACTATAAAACAAATTTTAGGTCTTATATTTACCTATGTTCCATAGAGTTTTTGGGATAGGGATAGGAGGGAACAACAACTAAAAATAGGGAACATTTAAAAAAGTTAAGAACATAGGAATTTTAAAGCTACGGACTCAAACTCTTCATCCTCCTCTTTTATGCCAATTGTAGCAGCTGATCATGAAGTTCTATGATCTTCTTTAATTAGATGGTTACTGTGTCTGTGGCACTCATATGTGTGGCACTGAGCTTGTTCATCAACAACATTTATGGGAGATGTTCACACATTGATATAGAGTTGTCAAGGCATCACCAATCTCCTTTGCTATCTTCTTATCTGTGATATGAGGGGTTAGATAATATAAGATGAATCAATATGCTTTGGCTATCTTCTTGTTATATTCAAGAAATTGGAGAATATCTATAGAATGTGCAACCTTGGTGTTAACATAGACCCAAAAATAAACTTCTAATACCATCTGCAATATGCACTTTCAAGGTGTAAAATTGGAAGTACCTTCAAGTTGATCACTCTCTTTGAGACTAATACATTGTTGGAACACATTGAAATTAAATAAATCAATTGAAAAAAGAATAGACCAACAACCTAACACAGGTTTGGATCAACAACACCCCAATAACTAGTGTAATTAGGGTACCTACAACCATTGATAGGTCCAAGATACTTAAAATCATTGATGTAAGTGTACTAAAATCTTTTGGTAACTCCCTCACAGGTAATGGTACATTCCAATCATTGATGTGGAAGATTTCAGTTGTTGTGTTTTGATATCATGTTAAACTATGGTCTATGGATTGCAATATTGCAGGATATGCACAAAATGGATTTGTTGAAAATGCTTTAGAAACTTTCAAGAAAATGCAATTGGCAGGTGTAAAGCCAGATTCCACAACCTTTGCCAACATACTCCCTGCCTGTAATAAAACTCATCAAATGGTTTATTCTTAGCATCATAAAATTTAAAATAGATGATTGACCTGAAGCAAAGAAAACAATTAAATAGCACAAAGTGAATGAGACGCGAAGAATTGTTACGATTAACATTTCACTTGGAAATTGGAATTGTTGCATCGCTTTCACAATAGAGCAACATGTGATAAGAGGTTCTCCTCATAAAAGCTTCTAACTCAACCATTCATGAAAGAATCTCAAAGAATTTCCGGCAAATCACTAAAAAAGATACATGGCGAATCCTTACCATAAATCATGGATTTTGTGTTTTAGTAATGGGCCATTTTTTTCTCAAGGCCACACCATTTTGTTAGAGACTGTAAGGAGTTGTGGATTGCTCTTGGCCAATTGAGAGTATGCTCCCATTTGAATTGAGACTAACCACCATATTTTACAATATCAAATGGACCACCACCTTTGTTCTCTCTAGGAGAGGAGACCAAGGAGCATTATTTTAGTGTCATGTCTACAATGAAATCCATGGGAGGCACCAATTATTATATCATAGTTACCAAACTCAGACTTAACATAGACATTGGGCTCAACCTCAAACTCAACATGGAAACTCGACACTAACTCAAAAATTTGAAAAAATCATGATATATAGAGATTTTTTAAGGTACTTATTTTCCTATGCATTCCTCCCTAAATCAATTTTAAAAATAAATAAAAACCTAATCAATTGCAAGCTACTTTGATCATATACACAAGTATGCATCAAACAAATGTGTACAAACAAGATTTTTAAATATATAAATATCCTCAAGTGGTTTTGGTGTGAAAAACTCATTGGTTACAATATCACCAAAAAAAAACACAACATCAAGTCATGAACTATGGCATGGAGTATCACTCATTTTAACATTTCTATCTCTATGGTGAATCCTACACTCATGTCCTGGATAGGTCATCAATGATTTTACATCCATGGATTGGAATGATTGATTGCATAATAAGAACAAAATGGATTTTGCAAGGAACCTCTCAAAATATTTGAATTAATGAAGCACTCTGGAATACATCCTAACATTGTAAGCTTTGCTTGGGTTCTAGGTGTATATAGTCATGTAGGTTTAGTGGATGAGGGTTGCACATACTTCACACATCAGTAACCCATATTGCATTACAATTTACATAAATAATAGAGGAATTTTGTTAGACCTTGTAGTTGCAACTGTCCTAGTAGATATGTATGCAGAATGTGGAAGCATAGACAAGGCATGTGAACTATTTGACAGAATGCCTAAAAGAGATGCCATCTCATGGAATACGATGATTGCAGGATATGCACAAAATGGATTTGCTGAAAAGGATTTAGAAACTTTAAAGAAAGTGAAATTAGTAGGTGTGAAGCCAAATTCCACAACCTATGCCAACATCCTCCCTACCTATGCCAAAATGGGAGCTTTGGCGTAGGGTATGAACATCCATCAGAGCATAATAGATGGGGGATTTTTTCAGATATTATGGTTGGAAATTTCAAGTTGTGATAGCTGTATGAAAATGTGGAAACTTACACAAGGCACATGAAATCTTTGGTGGAATGCCTCAAAGAGATGTCATCTCATGGAATTCAATAATTGTAGGATATGCACAAAATGGATTTTGCAAGGATGCTCTCAAAATATTTGAATTAATGAAGCACTTTGAAACATATCCTAACATTGTAAGATTTTTTTATATTATTGGGGTATCAAAGGGATTGAGCTTTTTCTCCCACCAAAATTTACTTCTCTTGCCAATGAATTATGTGCCTAAGTTTTATCAAAGTATCAGAGGGATTGAGCTTTTTGTCCCAATCGGGAATTTAATACTCTATCTTGTTTCCATGAATTATGCGCTCTGGCATTAATACTGAGTAATGATACTGTGATTTTTGTCCCTCGGCCATATTTTTCTCCCTCCGAGCATAGGAAATCTCTCAAATCATGAGCTCCTTTTGTATTTCAAGTACTCATATCGAAGAGACCACACAATGATTCCCACCGATGTGCCCATGTTTCTCCGATGAAGTCTTTCCTGATATCTTTTTCCGCACTGGTTGTTAGGGTTTATGTTTTATCTTCTTGCAGGATGCGAGCAAGCCATTTTCACATCCTGCAAACACTTCTTAGCCTCTAGAATAGGACATAAGATTAATGTAGCTAATGTTCAATTTGTCCAGTCTTTCTTAATAAACACATAGGATAAAAAATAAATTCTAGAATAGGACATAAGAGTAATGTAGCTAATGTTCAATTTCAATGCTTTGGAAGTTATACAAATAGCATCAACATATTTTGATAACATCAACCGAAACTAAATTTCTTTGAATCCTTGCCAACCACACAAATGTCCAACACTACATAACCAAGAAAGTACCTGCAAGATTTGTGGTATTTCTCACGCAACGAAACCAATCATGTGTCCTTTACTTGGTCATCCAAAACATGAAAATAGAGATTGGGGGTTTGTGTTAATTCGAACAATAGAACATGGATTCTTCTAAATTATATCTAAATTGATACTTTTTAAGGGTTCAACCATGATACACTCATTCCCATCTGATGCACTGAAAATGAAAGAGAAAGTGAAGCTATTTAAAGAACATTGTAAAAATATCTTGGCCTGATTCAAGCTTCAAAATTAATGTTTCAAAATGTATATGGAATTTCAAACCACAAGAATTCCAAAATTTATATTTGATGATAAATAGAAGCTTATGGACTGCCATAATATGCCAATAACGTGATTCAATTCTCTAGAGTTGAATCTCATACCTCCACTCTTTGCATCACATCATGATTCATAGAAAAATCCTGGGACCCAACCACCACCTAGAACAAAAGGTTCTTCATGTAAGTGTACTTTGCTGGATTATCAATTTTGTGGTAAAATAAGACAAATCAATTCTACTAGAGAGGTGAAATAATTATAAATTTCAAATATATGTGTTAATTATGATCACACAACAAAACATCATTAAACTCAAGCAATACCTGCATTGAACCAGTTTAAGAAACTATGTGGCCTATAAAAGTTGAAAACCATCTTTCTTCTATTATTTGAGGTTAAACTAACATGCTTGATATTGGTAAATAATCTAATTTCCTTAGGAACCAACATAAATACTTTTATAGGGTTTGGGTCCATAAACTCTTTGGCTAGTTGATGAACAATGGGTGGCCAAGTTGCATTGAACATAACCATCTTCCGAGCTGCATATGGTAGGAGAAAGATTAGAGGTTCAGTCTCACAAACATTAGAATACTAAGCTATCGACATAAGTGAAAGAACTTGCCCACTTTTTCAATTAAAAGGAACTTTCATTTCAGACATACATATGGAGCCCACAATATTGGTCTGGTCCTACAAATAATAGCCATGGAAGAAAAGAAAAATAAGTTGTTTTCCATGATGCTTCTATTGGCTCAGACACAATAAATTGACATCAGAAGTGTGGGACATCTAGGACTATGTGTGCTATGTTTAGTCAGGTTTTTGGTTTGAAAAGTTTTGGTTAAATTTTATATTCATTGTTGGGTTTATCTGTGTGTATGTCTTGTGAAAGATGAGTTTATGCACATAGAATTGAAATCCTAGAAAGCTCCATATAGATCAAAGCTGGACACAAGAAAAATTCATGCTTCTCATCTTATATTGGTTTCAGATAACTGCATCATTTGTAAAAAATTAACTTAATACTTAAAGTAATTTGTCATGTACATAAATATTTATTCCAATGAAGAAATAAGGAAAGAAAAAAAAAACCATGGAAACGAAGGTGATTTATGAGGCTTGCTACAAAGGGAAATGATAGATGTCTTATCATGATGCTTACCTGCACAGTACAATAACAATTTTCAAAAGACATAGACAATATCCATAAAATAGTCTTGATTGACTATTCTTTTGTGTGAAAGAGTGTAGAAATTCAAAGAATGAACATACAAACAGATCTCATATGAGTGGGCATACAAAATACAAAGAAGGATTTAATGAGAAGCTCTGATATCAGTGCAAGGTGGTGAGTTTTGATGCCCACCAATTCAAAGCCAATGTGTGCCTTGGTGGTGAGTTTTTTTAAACATGACCCCTGGTACAACTATTAGAGTTTTTAAGAACCTTCAAGTATGTTCTAATTTCCACACTGCATATCCATCTACAGAGAAGATTCTATTTCCATCTAGCATATCCATCATCTATGGATCCACATGCAATGTCTCCCTCCTACTTTGGGTCTTCATCCAAAGTTGTAGTGCAACCAAGTTATCATTGTATCAAACAA
>VDFB02304652.1:0-13738 GCA_007258455.2 Sequoia sempervirens | reverse complement strand
AATCACAGAAATTACATGATCTGCCATGGGTTCCAGAGGATGGTGTAGTTGTGGAAATCGGCTGTGGGATCGAACCATAAATAAAATTGCTGCTCCCGGCCCCCTTTACCTTGACCGAAGATATTAGTGTGCAAGATGTAGGGTTGGCCCGAAGTATTTCCCAGAAATTCCATATCTATCTCGTCATGCATGTCACCCTCAGAGCTAAGCTGCATGCGCACGGAAGGACATTCAATTATGCATGCTATCACATTCGTTCAGTAGCAAGACTTAAAAAGAATCACTCTTACTCACATAGAATGTTGTTACTGTGCCCGCGGAATCTCCCGAAACAAGCTTCATAAGCATACTGAAGCTCCCAGACAAGAATTCCTCCTTTGATTGGATTAATGATCCTAAAACAAAAGGATACATCAGTTTATTTTGTTTCATATAAGTTTACTAAACCCATCTCAGAGTATCTGATAACCATCCTTTGAACCTAATCAATCTATGCAGTGGACCCAAGCACGTTGGATAAAACATCAGTCTATAATCATTCGTGGGTACTTGGAAATGAATGCAAATGTCAAGAGGATTAAATAAAATTTACCCGAGGAGGCCTGATTGAGAGAAAGCTCCAAGTCCTGACCATCACTGAATATGCTGACATTAACGGCGTCCCACATCACATCTATGTCATCATAGAAATTTGCATAAACTCTGTGGTAGAAATAGATATGAGCAGGAACAGCAGAATACAATGAAGAAGGCTGAAAGCACCCATGGCTGGGCCAACAGGATTACTGCCTAGATGAAATGTCCTTTCTCTTCGTATTCCTTTAGATCATGGGACAAAAGGACAGTTAGAGAATGACATGAATGTGAGAAGGAATGGCCAAAGCAAAAGAATTTAAAGATCTTTAGAACCGCATAATCAGCCAGCTGTTTCGCCTGTCAGTATTGGAACTTAGCGAAGATGGGTGAGAGGGATGCAGAAAGCCAAGGTGACAACAAAAATAAGCGGACAGTAGATGCTTTCCAAATTCCCATTTTTTTTGGTATCAAAGCATTTTCTCTGGAAGAGAAACTGAATGCATCGCCAATCTGGTGAACAGGGACACAATAAATTCCAACGCAGACGCTTCATATCGTCTCCAACCACCTGTCTACAGCACCGTTTAGTATAGAAGATAAAAATTTTACCAATGACATCCATTCTGTTATATTGAAATTTACAGAATTAATGCAAGTGATATCCGCTGGATTACAATTTACAAGACAATTGTTAGTGCTGTTTTCTTTTTCATGCTCCGGAAACAAGGGATTCTTTGGCTGTCTCTAATATTGAAGACCTTGATTTGATTGTCTCTAATTTTGAAAACTTAAAAAAAGAAAATGAATGGTATACATACTAGCATATATATATATTATTTTAATAATATATATATAAAATACGTCGAGAGATATTCTTCTCGAGGCATCTCTTCAATTTTTATAATAAAAAATTGATTAAAAAATAGGCGCCTCGAGAAAGATATCTCTCAGCGTATTTTATATGCATTATTAAAATAATATATATATATATGCTAGTAGCAGGGGCGACGCAACATGTAATATCTTAAATAAATTTTTTTTATAATTTTTTTATATATTTTATTATAAAATTATTATAATAATTAATATGTCATAATATGATAGTTAATATGATTAGGGTAGGGTTAGAATTAGGGTTAGGATTAGGGTCAGGGTTTAGTTCGGTTAGGGTTAGGATTAGGTTTAGGGTTAGGGTTACCATTAGGGTTAGGGATAGGATTAGGGTTAGTGTTAGGGTTAGAATTAGGGATTGGGGTTAGGAGTTAGTGTTAGGATAAAGGGATAGGATTAGGGCTAGGGTTTTAATTAGAGTTAGGGTTAGGATTAGGTTTAGGGTTAGCATTAGTATTAGGGTTAGTGATATGATTAGGGTTGGGGTCAGGGTTAGGGTTAGGGCTAGGATTAGGGTTAGGTTTATTAATTTTGTTTAGGGTTAGGGTTAGGGTTTAACTAGGTTAGGATTGCGATTAGGATTAGGATTAGGATTAGGATTAGGTTTAGGGTTAAGATTATGATTAGGCTTATGATTAGGGTTAGGGTTAGGATTAGGGTTAGGTTTAGGGTTAGAGTTAGGGTTAGGGTTAGGATTAGGGTTAGGTTATAGTTAGGTTAGGATTAGGATTAGGATTAGGTTTAGGGTTAGCATTAGTATTAGGGTTAGGGTTTAATTAGGTGAGGATTGTGATTAGGTTTAGGGTGAGGATTATGATTAGGGTTAGGGTTAGGTTTAGGGTTAGGGCTAAGATTAGGGCTAGGATTAGGATTAGGGTTAGGGTTATGATTGGGTTAGGGTTAGGATTAGGAGTTAGGTTCTTAATTTTGTTTTAGGGTTAAGTTAGGATTCTGTTAGAGTGGGGTTTAATTAGGTTAGGGTTAGGGTTAGGGTTAGAGTTAGTGTTGGGGTTAAGCGTTAGGGTGAGGAGTTGAAGATGTTAGAGGGTTAGAATTATTATTAAGTTAGGATTAGGATGGGGAGTTAGGAGTTAGGGTTTAGAGTTTAGGTTAGGGTTAGGATTAGGATTGGGTTTAGGATTAGGGTTAAGGTTTATTAATTTTGTCTAGAGGGTTAGGGTAGAGGGTTAGAGAGTTAGGTTTAGAGTTAGGGTTAAAGGTTAAATTAGGAATACAATTAGGGTTAGGGTTTAATTAGGTTAGGATTCTAGGATTATGGTTAGGGTTGGGATTAGGATTAGGGTTAAGATTGGGATTAGGGTTAGGGTTAGGATTATGATTCAGATTAAGGTTAGGGTTTAATTAGGTTAGGGTTAGGGTTAGGGTTAGAGTTAGGGTTAAGGTTAGGGTTATGTTATCATCACGAATAGGATTATCATCACAAATTTAGATTAGGGTTATAATTAGAATTAAAGATATGGTTATGAGTAGGGTTAAAATAGGGCTTGGTTTCAATTAAGGTGAGTGTTCAATTGTAGTAAGGGTTTAATTTGGTTATGATTTTGTAAATGATAAAATTTGGTTAGGGTTATAGTTAAAATTGGGATTAGTGTTGGGGTTATCATCATGAATAGGTTTATCATCACAAATAGGGATTAGGGTTAGGGTTAGGGTTAGGGTTAGTGTTAGAGTCAGGATTAGCATTAGGGTTAGGGTTAGGGAAAGGGATATGGTTAAGGTTAGGGTTAGGTTTATCATCACAAATTTATATTAGGGTTATGATCATGAGTATGGATTAGGGTTAGGGTTAGTATTAAGGATAGGGTTAGAGCTATGGTTAGGATTAGAATTATAGTTGGGGTTAAGATTAGGGTTACAGTTATGGTTATGGTTATGGTTCCTAATCCCTAGCCATATCCTAAAACTAACCTAGGTGAACCCTTACCCTAACCCTAGCAGTAACCCTAGCAGAGCCCCTAATGTGCTAACTCTAACTCCTAATTGATCATAACTCTAATTAAAGGCCCCTAATCCTTTGACCCTAACCTTTACCCCAAGCTCTATGCTTTAACCTAATCATGGTGAACCCTATTTTTAGCCCAACCCTGGCCCCTAATTAAACCCTAGCCCTACCTAACCTCAGCCCTAATTGAACTCTAATTGAATCCTAATTGAAGCTTAATCCTAATTGATCCCTAACCCTAATTCAACCCTAATCCTAAATAATCCTTAACCTTAACCCTAATTGTCATCCCAATCTATCTTTAATTACCTAAACCCCAACAACAAGCTTTATCTTAGATTTTTCATTGAATCCTATCCCTAATTTAATCCTAATCATAATCATATACATCTCTCTATATACATATATATCTCCATCTCTCTATATATACATATATATCCTAATAATTTAATACATTTGTACCTCTCTCTCTATATATATTTCTCCCTCTCTACCTCTATATAATTTCCATTTCCTATATCTTTCTATCCCTCCATAGATCTCCCTCTCTATGTCTCCCCCTCTTTATATCTCTATTTCTCTCTCCCTCTCTCTCCATATCCATCTTCATCTCTATCTCTATATTCCTTCCTATCTCTCCCTCTATCTCTATCTCCTTACCTCTCCCTACATATCTATCTTTCCCCTATATCTTTTCTAATGTATCTCTCTCTCTCTCTCTCCCTATCACTCAAGCTCTTTCTATATCTCTCTACTTCTCTATCCTCCCTCTATTTCTCTCAATCCATCTCTCCCTATATATATCCCTCTCTATCTCTATCTCAATATCTCTCCCTCACTCATACACACACTCCCTATTTCTCCCTCCCTATATTTATCTCTATATATTTCTCTCAATCTCACACACAAACTTCCTATTTCCCCTCCCTATATCTGCCTCTTTCCCCTCTATCTATCTCTCCCTCTCTATCAATATTACTTATCTCTATCACCTCCTTTATCTCTCTCTCTTCCCCCCTCTATCTCTATCTTCCCATCTCTCCCTCTCCCCCACTCATTATATCTCATTATCTCTATCTCTCTCACTTATTAAGTCAATGTCTCCCTCCATCTCTCCCACTCTCTCTATATCCTATCCACCTCTCTATTTATCACTTTCTGTAATCTTTATCTTGCTCTTTTCAACTCCCTCTTTCATTTGTCTCCCTCTTTTCCTCCTATTTATCCCTCTCCTTTTCTCTCCTTCCATCTCTCCTTTATATATTTATTACTCTATCCTTTCTTTAAATCTCTATATCTCAACCCCTATATCTTTCCCAAGTTGTATCTATCTCTCCATCTCTCCTTTATATCGCTATCTTTGCCTCTTTCTATCTCTATCTCTCCTTCTCCCCCCCTTCCTCCCTATCACTCCTTTCTATATTAAACCCTAACCCTAATGCTAATTAATCCTAAACACTAACACTAACTCCGGCGCCCACCCTAATCTTAACTTAGAACACCTAACCCTAAGCCTATTCATAATAAAATCCAATCCTAATTTTATCCCTAATTGAACACAAACCCTAATCCCAACTATAACTCTAAGATTTATCTCTGAACACTAACCCTAACCTTATTGAAATTCAACCATAATTGAACCTGAACCCTAATCCTAACTAGACTCTAACCCTAATTGAATAAAATCCATAACCAAAGCTGTAATTGTAACCTTGATTCAACCCTCATCACCCTAGCCTTATTTCCAAGCTTTATCTTAGAATTTTAATTGAGCCCTAACCATAATTAAATCCTAACCAATATGATAAAGTTAAGTGAATTTAATTTTCAACTTAAATCAATTTTAATAATACTAAATATATAAATAATAATAAATCTATATAAATTATTTATTAATTATATGATAAAGTTAAGTGTGAATTTAATTTTCAATTACATTATTTTCTAAAGATAGATATTCTAGTTTTTAATATATTAATTTTAAAAACGATTTCGTAACAATAAAATTATTAATTTTCTTTGTATTTAATTTTGCTATTTTAAATTGATTTTAGATATGTAGTTATTATGATTTTGGTTTTATTTTACATTAAATTATATATTTTAATAGGTATTTTTGTTTACAATAAAATCTTTAATAGATCCTTTCATTTATAATATTTCTACATACACACATATATAAATTTTGAATAAAATAGAATACGAATGATTCTTCCTTTTTTGAAATGCTTTTATTTTTTAAAAAAGAATTCAATATTTTTTATGTTTTAAATAGATTAATTTAGAAACATTTTTATATGAATAGAAAATTTAGGATATTACCTTTTTATTTAATATTATAATATTTTACTTTATATAAATTAATTTATAATTTGAAAAATAACAATTTTTTTCATTGTTTCATAATTTTGTTTTAGAAAAATCATTTTCCAATTACATCAAAGAATATTTTTTCTTTTTTCAAGATTTTCAATATTTTATAATTTTAAGTATATTAATTTAGAAGCTTAAGTAAATTTAGAAAATTTCTTTTATACTTAATTTTCTAACTTAATTTTCTAAATTTTACAAACTTCCTTTTATATGTAATAATTTCGAATGTAATTTTTAATTTTAAGCATATTAATTTAGAAACTTACTTTTATATGAAATAAAAAATTTAGAATATTTCTTTTGGAGAGTGTGTTTGAATGTGATGAATTATAAACTTCTCGGTATATAATTCAAAGATAATAATATTTTATTTATATTTTCATTTATAATATTTTAACTTATATATAAACTTAAAAAAAATCAATTTATATTACAATTTGATAATTTCATTTTCAATTCCTAATACTGCATGATCATTTTTAAAGAGATACATGTTTTTATTAAATAATACTATATCTTATTTTGATAATTAAATCTAAACCTTTTTGAAAGTAATATTATTCAACACAATATGCAGTTTTGCAATCCTTGAAACCTATTCAATATTACATAGTTCAATATCTTCTTTGGTCTACAAAGTTTAAATAAATTAAGCAATATGAGGGGCTATTCTAGGATACAATTTTCTTATAACTTATACATTTTTTCATCCATTCCAAGAATATTGAATGGAATGACCTTCATGACCCTTAGTTAAGCATGTTATCAACTTACAGTGAATCTAATGTCACCTGAAAATAAAATAGCTTGTTAATTTTTTATTGTTTTTTAAAAAGTGACCAAACTATGCAATGAACATTATAACTGCATAGCTGAAAGAATATGGTTTTCAAAAAAAATATATTAAAGAGCTTTGTTGGAAATCATATGAGAGATTCCAATTTATTAGGGATTAGGGATTCACCACACTGCTCATATGATCATAACTACAATATTTTAGACAAATAATTACACAAAACTATCTATTATCTTTTTTTAACTTACTGTCAATTCATCTTTTTAAGTCTTATTAATTCTTCTTTCAAAACATCTTTTGCAGCTACTTGGAAATTTTCATTCTCTTTTTTTAACTCTTTTGCCTCTTTCCCCATCTGTAATAGAAAATTTTAGGCTTACCTTATTTGATTTCTGCTACAGTAATTTATCTTACTCAAATAAATAACAAACTATTCAAATATAAATCTTGTCAAATTCCACAAATTCTACAACCTCCACAGTTTCATTTTATCCTTATATTCGCCTCTGTATTTAGGACAGAACAGAGAATGTATACAACAACACAGGTCAAGATTCTCCATTGATTTGTTTCCTCCTCAAATCTTCCTGTTCCCCAACCTGTCTTCTTATTTAGCATATACTCATAAACAGAAAATAAACTACATAAAATAAACAACTAACTTACATTGATTATAATAGCGATCCTCTCCTCCTCTCTTTTTTAGCAGTCTCTCCTTTTAGCAGCGACTTCTCCTCCATTAGCAGCTTCCTTCTGAACAATCTTCTTTGGCTTTTTACACCCACGACTTTGGCTTTCTTGGTGTGGTTTGCTCCTTCCTTGCAGCAGCTGACAGCGATCTTTTGTGGCTTTTATCTTACAAGCCTTTGCTTGTCATCAGCAACCTCTTCCTTCAAATGGCATGGCTGTGTATCTACAGCTCCACTTAGAAACCTTAGGATCTTCTTTCACACTCCTTGGACGGCTAATCCTCTTGTTCTGCGACTACCTCCTCCTCCAACCAGATTTACGTCTGCTTTATCCGCATCTTCAGAAATCTGCACTCCTAAGGAGACATCATCGTCCCATCTCTGATACCACTTTGTTGGAGGTGGATGAACATGGATCAATCAGGGAAACACATTTCTACACACAGATTCAGAAACACACAGATGTAGAACACACAATTTCTCCTAACACGTGCTGCTGCACTACATTGCTATTGCTTTGCTTACAGAAATGATTTACATCAATCCTCTTTTATAGAGGTGTTCGGAAGATTCCAGAAAATGGAGGAGTTCTAGAGATCACGGGTGGCTTCAAGAAGATTCCAGAACATTGGCGTACATTTTGTTTATCCTTTTCTTTTGACTTCTAGCAGACAATACATTTGTCATATTGCAATGTCAGTAGAATTATAATGTTCCAACACTTTTCAGATGAAGGATAAACTAGAAGTCAATTTGAGGTCTCTTAACTGTACCATGGAAGGATTGAAATTTAATCTTACAATTTCATGGGTTGAGTAATATTCGTGACAGTAGATCGATTTAATCATGCCTAGTAATCGTTGGCTCTCTTTAACATGCTGATTGTGTATGTGAAAATCAATACTTGGGGCTTCCATATATTTTTGTTTTGGAGTTTTTACATCCGATTGTGTAAATCATTTTATTTTCATAACAGATCATAAAATGTGATCGAAAAAAAAATATTTGATAGAAAAATATATACATGATGAATCAAAGAAATTGCATGATTTGCCATGCGTTCCAGAGGATGGTGTAGTTGTGTAAGTCAGCTGTGGGATCGAATCATAAACAAAATTGCTTCTCCCTACCCTCTTTACCTCGACCGAAGATGTTAGTGTGCAAGATATGGGGTTGGCCCAAAGTATTTCCCAGAAATTCCATATCTATCTCGTCATGCATGTCACCCTCAGAGCTAAGTTGCATACGCACGCAAGGAGATTCATTAGGATATATCCAGAGTTTAGGTCCCACTTGAAGAGAGATAGAAATGGATCCGCCCGGATCTGCGATCCATTATCTTCTGCTTGCCCTAAACTTGAAATATCCTTAGAACTGCACCCAAGTACGCTTCACTCACACAGAATGTGGTTACTTGCCTGCCGAATCTCCGGCAACAAGCTTCATAAGCATACTGAAGCTCCCAGACAAGAATTCCTCCTTTGATTGGATTAATGATCCACAAAACAAAGGAAACATCAGTTTATTTTGTTTCATATAACTTTACTAAACCCATCTCAAATTATCTGATATGTAAATACTTTTGAACTGTCAAATCTATGCAGTGGACCCAAGCACATTGGATAAAACATCAGTCTATAATCATTCGTGGGTACTTGGAAGTGAATGCAAATGTCAAGAGGATTAAATAAAATTTACCCGAGGAGGCCTGATTGAGAGAAAGCTCCAAGTCCTGACCATCACTGAATATGCTGACATTAACGGCGCCCCACATCACATCTATGTCATCATAGAAATTTGCATAAACTCTGTGGTAGAAATAGATATGAGCAGGAACAGCAGAATGCAATGAAGAAGGCTGAAAGCACCCATGGCTGGGCCAACAGGATTACTGCCTAGATGAAATGTCCTTTCTCTTCGTATTCCTTTAGATCATGGGACAAAAGGACAGTTAGTGAATGACAAGAATGTGAGAAGGAATGGCCAAAGCAAAAGAATTTAAAGATCTTTAGAACCGCATAATCAGCCAGCTGTTTCGCCTGTCAGTATTGGAACTTAGCGAAGATGGGTGAGAGGGATGCAGAAAGCCAAGGTGAAAACAAAAATAAGCGGACAGTAGATGCTTTCCAAATTCCCATTTTTTTTGGGTATCAAAGCATTTTCTCTGGAAGAGAAACTGAATGCATCGCCAATCTGGTGAACAGGGACACAATAAATTCCAACGCAGACGCTTCATATCGTCTCCAACCACCTGTCTACAGCACCGTTTAGTATAGAGGATAAAATTTTTACCAATGACATCCATTCTGTTATATTGAAATTTACAGAATTAATGCAAGTGATATCCGCTGGATTACAATTTACAAGACAATTGTTAGTGCTGTTTTCTTTTTCATGCTCTGGAAACAAGGGATTCTTTGGCTGTCTCTAATATTGAAGACCTTGATTTGATTGTCTCTAATCTTGAAAACTTAAAAAAAGAAAATGAATGGTATACATACTAGCATATATATATATTATTTTAATAATATATATATATATATAATACGTCGAGAGATATAGGCGCCTCGAGAAAGATATCTCTCAGCATATTTTATATGCATTATTAAAATAATATATATATATATATATATATGCTAGTAGCAGGGGCGACGCAACATGTAATATCTTAAATAATTTTTTTTTTATAATTTTTTATATATTTTATTATAAAATTATTATAATAATTAATATGTCATAATATGATAGTTAATATGATTAAGGTAGGGTTAGAATTAGGGTTAGGATTAGGGTCAGGGTTTAGTTCGGTTAGGGTTAGGATTAGGTTTAGGGTTAGGGTTACCATTAGGTTTAGGGATAGGATTAGGGTTAGTGTTAGGGTTAGGGTCAGGATTGGGGTTAGGGTTAGGGTTAGGATTAGGGCTAGGGTTTAATTAGGTTAGGGTCAGGATTGGGGTTAGTGTTAGCATTAGAATTCGGGTTAGGGATATGATTAGGGTTGGGGTCAGGGTTAGGGTTAGGGCTAGGATTAGGGTTAGGTTTATTAATTTTGTTTAGGGTTAGGGTTAGGGTTTAACTAGGTTAGGATTGCGATTAGGATTAGGATTAGGATTAGGATTAGGTTTAGGGTTAAGATTATGATTAGGCTTATGATTAGGGTTAGGGTTAGGATTAGGGTTAGGTTTAGGGTTAGAGTTAGGGTTAGGGTTAGAGTTTAGGGTTAGCATTAGTATTAGGGTTAGGGATATGATTGGGAGTTAGGGCTAGGGTTGGGATTACAATTAGAAGGTTAGGATTAGGGTTGGGGTTAGGGTTAGGGTTAGGATAGGAGTTAGAGGATTGGGATTAGGGTTAGGGTTAGAGGTTAGGATTAGGGGTTGGGGTTTGGTGGGTTGGGATTGTGATTAGGTTTAGGGTGAGGATTATGATTAGGGTTAGGGTTAGGTTTAGGGTTAGGGCTAAGATTAGGGCTAGGATTAGGATTAGGGTTAGGGTTATGATTGGGGTTAGGGTTAGGATTAGGGTTAGGTTTATTTATTACTCTATCCTTTCTTTGACTCTCTATATCTCAACCCCTATATCTTTCCCAAGTTGTATCTATCTCATCATCTCTCCTTTATATCACTATCTGTGCCTCTTTCTATCTCTATCTCTCCTTCACCCCCCCTTCCTCCCTATCACTCCTTTCTATATTAAACCCTAATTAAACCCTAACCCTAATGCTAATTAATCCTCAACACTAACACTAACTCCGACGCCCACCCTAATCTTAACTTAGAACACCTAACCCTAAGCCTATTCATAATAAACTCCAATCCTAATTTTATCCCTAATTGAACACAAACCCTAATCCCAACTATAACTCTAAGATTTATCTCTGAACACTAACCCGAACCTAATTGAAATTCAACCATAATTGAACCTGAACCCTAATCCTAACTAGACTCTAACCCTAATTGAATAAAAACCATAACCAAAGCTGTAATTGTAACCTTGATTCAACCCTCATCACCCTAGCCTTAACTCCAAGCTTTATCTTAGAATTTTAATTGAGCACTAACCATAATTAAATCCTAACCAATATGATAAAGTTAAGTGAATTTAATTTTCAACTTAAATCAAATTTAATAATACTAAATTTATAAATAATAATAACTCTATATAAATTATTTATTAATTATATGATAAAGTTAAGTGTGAATTTAATTTTCAATCACATTATTTTTTAAAGATAGATATGCTAGTTTTTAATATATTAATTTTAAAAATGATTTTTTATGCGTAACAATAAAATTATTAATTTTCTTTGTATTTAATTTTGCTATTTTAAATTGATTTTAGATATGTAGTTATTATGATTTTTGTTTTATTTTACATTAAATTATATATTTTAATAGGTATGTTTGTTTACAATAAAATCTTTAATAGATCCTTTCATTTATAATATTTCTACATACACACATATATAAATTTTGAATAAAATAGAATACGAATGATTCTTCCTTTTTTGAAATGCTTTTATTTTTTAAAAAAGAATTCAATATTTTTTATGTTTTAAATAGATTAATTTAGAAACATTTTTATATGAATAGAAAATTTAGGATATTACCTTTTTATTTAATATTATAATATTTTACTTTATATAAATTAATTTAGAATTTGAAAAATAACAATTTTTTTCATTGTTTCATAATTTTGTTTTAGAAAAATCACTTTCCAATTACATCAAAGAATATTTTTTCTTTTTTCAAGATTTTCAATATTTTATAATTTTAAGTATATTAATTTAGAAGCTTAAGTAAATTTAGAAAATTTCTTTTATACTTAATTTTCTAACTTAATTTTCTAAATTTTACAAACTTCCTTTTTATATGTAATAATTTTGAATGTAATTTTTAATTTTAAGCATATTAATTTAGAAACTTACTTTTATATGAAATAAAAAATTTAGAATATTTCTTTTGGAGAGTGTGTTTGAATGTGATGAATTATAAACTTCTCGATATATAATTCAAAGATAATAATATCTTATTTATATTTTCATTTATAATATTTTAACTTATATATAAACTTAAAAAAAATCAATTTATATTACAATTTGATAATTTCATTTTCGATTCCTAATACTGCATGATCATTTTTAAAGAGATACATGTTTTTATTAAATAATACTATATCTTATTTTGATAATTAAATCTAAACCTTTTTGAAAGTAATATTATTCAACACAATATGCGGTTGTGCAATCCATGAAACCTATTCAATATTACATAGTTCAATATCTTCTTTGGTCTACAAAGTTTAAATAAATTAAGCAATATAAAGGGCTATTCTAGCATACAATTTTCTTATAACTTGTACATCGTTTCATCCATTCCTAGAATATTGAATGGAATGAATTTCATGACCCTTAGTCAAGCATGTTAAAAAGTGACCAAACTATGCAATGAACATTATAACTGCATAGCCGAAAGTATATGGTTTTCAAAAAATATATTAAAGAGCTTTGTTGGAAATCATCTGAGAGATTCAAATTTATTAGGGATTGGGGATTCACCACGCTTCTCATATGATCATAACTACAATATTTTAGACAAAAAATTACACAAAAAGCAATTAATGGCTTCAAGTACATATTGAATCAAGACAATACTGAGTGACAAAATTTTAAAAAGATGAACAGGCTGGATTAGTTCCTTGTATTAGTTTCTCAAATATTCCATGTGACATTTGATAGGCTCCACCGCCTTTTCATTTATTTTTTTAGGCCTTATGTTTCTTTTAATATTTAAGTCTTAGTGACTTTGCAGCCATTGAAATTCATTACAATTGAAAACTTTCCGTTGTCTCTCCTTATCCAATGAAAATATTCTTTATGGCTTATCTTTTAAGAGAAAATTAGAAACAGAAAAAAAATACAAACATCACATGGGAGTCCTAAGTTAGTTAAGTTTAAAACTAAACTTTAGGAGAGATTCGTGGGAGTAGAAAAGGTAAAAAAAAAAATGGTCCCTTAAGTTTATCTTCAAGTAAACTAATTCTTCTCCCTACAAAGGGGGATATAGTTAAATAAACAAAAGAAGAAAACTCAGATTCTATAATAAATATAAAAAGGGCTGCACCAAATTATTAGTAATTCCATTAATTAAATTAGCAAACTATCAACATGATTAGTGGAGTAATAAGGTGCTAGTATTTATTATTAATTAATTAGCCATCAATTTCTTATTTTATTTAGTAGGGTATAACTAAAAGAGTAATTATAAGAATGGTGATTAAATTACTAATGGATTCATTAAGTATTTTAGTAAATATTATTTCTTTTAGTTTAGTTATTAATGATGATTCTATTAATCATTTAAAACATATATATATAGTAAAAAAAATGATAGTGGGTTTTTCCCTCTTGCAAAATTGGGCAAAATCGCTTGTAAGGTCTTAATAGTTTTT
>VDFB02304651.1:0-15324 GCA_007258455.2 Sequoia sempervirens | reverse complement strand
TTTATAAGCTAGGAGAGGTCAATTTCTTATTTCCATTTTGTAATGTATTAGTTTTTCTTTGCTGTATGGTTGTGTTGAACTTGTCTCTATGGTTTTGGTTAATGTATTTTTAATCTTTGCAACAATGTAACAAGTCACAGCCATAGTTACTGTGAACCTAAACAAAATCATTGATGTGAATTACTATTCTGTGGAAACTACCAAATGATCTAACATGCGCCACAGGCCAATAGGAATTGGAGTTCAGGGTCTTGTTGATAAATTATCTTGCTTGGCATGCTAATTGATTCTCAAGAAGTGGGTGGTCAAACAACAATGAATTGGTTATTTCACAATTTTGGTTTCTCTTCATTGATGTTGCCAAGCCTTCCATATGGAAATGTAGAGGAAATGAAGCTTTAATATGAAAGAGCCAACAAAATTTTGTCCAACTATTAACTATGGTATACTATGAAATAATACTTTGGAGCTAACCCCAGTTGTATTTTCAGGCCCTTCATCCTTAGGAACCACAGTGTCAGCAAGGAGCGATGAATAATTCTGTGTTTTTGAGTTACAAGTCTGTTCACAAGGTTTGGATGACTCTCCACCCACGCACTAATTTTCACCATAGTCCATTGTTTGTACCATTCATTAACACCACTCTTCAATGCCACAAACCTATCTTCATCAGCGAAAGTGAAATTAACTCCTTTGCACAGACCATTGAACAGGTCACTAGCTTCCTCATCAGTTCCAATGGAGCTCTAAATTATTCCCTTCTTCTTGAGCAAAGCCACGTCCTCCACAGTCTCCATCAAACTATTCGTCAGAAATACATACTCTAAAATAACGGTGAATTATTTTTCTTGGCAAATGTCCACATCCATGAGGTTCCTGAAGATCAATTCTGTAGCATCAGAAAGCCATATCACAGGGAGAAATAGAGTATTTTTCTATTCATTGAAATGAAGGTCCTTTGCTGAGGGAACTCCCTTGTACCACTTAAACATCATTCCCCTCTTGTATAACTCTGTAGCGGAAGCCACGAGGTATTGATAATTAGACTCTTTCGTCAGTTTATGAGCTGTTGTATGACAATGAAGACCATGAAGATAACGATGGTGTCTGCCCTCTAGTACTGTAATATGAATATCCCCTGCCTTTTCTCCTTCACCGGTCATCTTCGACTCCTGCAGAATGAAATCATGGAAAAATCCCAAAATGTGGTTGTATTGCTTCAGATTTTTATAACTTGGGTTCTTCCTTCAAGTTTTTCTCACGTTCATAATGCTCTGTTGGCGATTCCCCTCTTTTTTGCTGCAAGAAAGGGTGAGCCAAGGAAACTATACCATCACGAATCATTCTAAGCAACTCTATCCTTGCCTTTTCTTCTATGCAATTGTACTTCATTTGCAATAGCCCAAGGAGGAGGACTATGGGAACCTGATTTTCAAACAATAGTAGATCAGTTAGGATATCTAATTGACAAGAACGGACCCGGTTTCTATTAAAAATAGGATCTAGGTTCCTTTGTGATTCATCACTGAGAAGCCTGAGAGTCTCTAGAATGAAGCATCCATTCAGAGTGAAGAGCCACGCAATGATTTCTTCCTTACAGTCTGATTTTACTTTGTAGCTTGCATCCTATCATCAACTGACTTTTGCTATAAATAGTTAGTCCTAAGAAAAGCAATTTTCATTTTTCTTGCAGTTTTTTTCCATCCCTTTCAATATACTGACAGATTATATCCAGCTATCGCCTTAACCATTGCACCTTGCTGAGGTGCAAGCGCTAGTATTGTAGAGAGGAAATGTAAATATTCATGGGGTTTAACTTATGGGTAAGAATATTATTATTAGGTAGAAAACAAAAAAATTAAGGTGAAAATAAAATAAAAATCAATATTAAAATAACCCATGTTAATATTGGTATTAAGAAATATTTGATTTAAGTAAAACAATAGTATTAATATAAAACAAAAATGGTAGTAGTGAATTAGTAAATTAGTTATATTAAAAGAATAGTGGGATGCAATGAATGCCAACATTATTTTAGTAATATTATTTTTCTAAATAAATAACATTAGTGTTAGTTGATTAAATAGCAATAAAATTTGTATTAAAATTGGCAAATAAATATTATTGTTATTATTTGGGTTAAAAATTAAAGATAAGGTATTAATGTTAGATTGAGATTTGAAAATAATAATATTATGTTGGCTAAATACTAATCCTACTATTAGCTTATCATTTTAATATTAAGAATGACATCCCTAATGTATTTGATTAAATATTAGTATTACCATTATTCAATTATTGTTAAAGGATAAAGTCATCATGATCCTTGGAGAGGTGTTATAACACATAAATTTATTTTGTGAACTTTTACCAAAAAAAACTAAATAATAAGCCTGCGTGATGCATATAGTTTATACACCATATCTATGCATGGTTATCATTCATTAAAGGTTTATACGTTTGTAGTTTAGAAAAGAAATAAAATAAAATGGTTGTGTTGTGTCCAAGGTGTAAAATCTTGAACATGACAGTTAGATTCCCAATAAAAAAGGAGTTTGATAAACTTATACCTTGAATATTATTATAATAGAAAATCTATTTTGAACCCAAATCTATTTTCCTTGATCTGTTATTTTGTATCTTGATACCTAGAAACTTTCATCATAGAACAAATCGTTTTCATTTTTTTTCTATTAAAGATAAACCTATAAGATAATCTCTCCTATACTTTCATTTCTTCAGCCTACCTTTGCATAGACTTTTACCTTGTGCTTTGTTGACTAAACTCATGACTTCAAGGAACCATACCTATCATGAGATATCATTTTTCATACATCCATACTAGCATAATTTCAACTTACAGTATCTAACAAAAATTAACCTTCCATTGTTCTTTAATGGATGTTTATGGCTTGATTCAGAATATTCATTTGAAACCACCATAACGAATAATGGTAGAGGTTGTGCTGTTCATAATTTTTTTCACATTTCGAAATCCTTTTCATGGTAATTCAATGTGCACATGGGAAGAAATATTAGAACTCAAGTTCGAAAGAATCAACTTTTCAGATGAAGGATAAACTAGAAGTCAATTTGAGGTCTCTTAACTGTACCATGGAAGGATTGAAATTTAATCTTACAATTTCAAGGGTTGAGTAATATTCGTGACAGTAGATCGATTTAATCATGCCTAATAATCGCTGGCTCTCTTTAACATGCTGATTGTGTATGTGAAAATCAATACTTTGGGCTTCCATATATTTTTGTTTTGGAGTTTTTACATCCGATTGTGTAAATCATTTTATTTTCATAACAGATCATAAAATGTGATCGAAAAAAAAATATTTGATAGAAAAATATATACATGATGAATCAAAGAAATTGCATGATTTGCCATGCGTTCCAGAGGATGGTGTAGTTGTGTAAGTCAGCTGTGGGATCGAATCATAAACAAAATTGTTGCTCCCTACCCTCTTTACCTCGACCGAAGATGTTAGTGTGCAAGATATGGGGTTGGCCCAAAGTATTTCCCAGAAATTCCATATCTATCTCGCCATGCATGTCACCCTCAGAGCTAAGTTGCATACGCACGCAAGGAGATTCATTAGGATATATCAAGTTTAGGTCCCGCAGAAGATAATGGATCGCGGATCTGCTGAAGGTAAACGAACTGGGTCGTCCTGATTTTATAAAACGAAATGGGCTGCCCGCGTTTTATTAAAAATCTAATTTTTTCCATTCGATATGATGTTGTTTACTGTCGTAGAATAATTCTATTTTTTCGCTTTCTTCAGATTCCAGGCTTATCAGATCTGCTAGTGTTGTGGGCAGCGCAAGCGTTAGAAGCTTTTGCAGTAGGTGAAAGCCAACTGAAGATCATAAGCGTATATTGAACTTCCAGTTTCATGAGCCGAACAAGAAATCCATCGGTTGACTAAATAAAGGAGATTGCTGCTGAGCTGGTGCGTTATGGCAGGGCGGAAGGCAAGGACGTGTTCTACTGGTTTCAGAATGCCACTGCAAGAGAGAAACGGAAGAAGGAACAACCGCAAACATGTAAGTAGTACTGATTACAAGGGCAGGTAGATTCGTATGAGTTTGTTATTCACATTGTTTTTTTTGACTAACCTGCCTTCTAATCAATACTACTTCATGTTTGTGGTTGTTCCTTCTTCCGTTTCTGTTGCAGTGGCATTCTGAAACCGGTAGAAAACGTTCTGGCCTTCCGCTTCCGCCCTGCCATTACGCTGCAGCTCAGCAGTAATCTGCTTTATTTGGTCCAAGGAAGGATTTCTAATGCTTGCGCTCTCCACAACACTAGTAGATCTGATAATGACATGCCCGGAATTTGAAGGAAACAAAATAATAGAACTATTCTACGACAATGAACATCATATCCGCGTGAAAAACCAGATTTTTTAATAAAACGTGAACAACCCAATTCTGATTTATAAAATCAGAACGGCCCGGTTCATTTACCTCAAGCCGATCTGCGATCCATTATTCTCTGCTTGCCCTAAACTTGAAATATCCTTAGAACTGCACCCAAGGACGCTTCACTCACACAGAATGTGGTTACTTGCCCGCCGAATCTCCGGCAACAAGCTTCATAAGCATACTGAAGCTCCCAGACAAGAATTCCTCCTTTGATTGGATTAATGATCCTAAAACAAAAGGAAACATCAGTTTATTTTGTTTCATATAAGTTTACTAAACCCATCTCAGAGTATCTGATAACCATCCTTTGGACCTAATCAATCTATGCAGTGGACCCAAGCACATTGGATAAAACATCAGTCTATAATCATTCGTGGGTACTTGGAAATGAATGCAAATGTCAAGAGGATTAAATAAAATTTACCCGAGGAGGCCTGATTAAGAGAAAGCTCCAAGTCCTGACCATCACTGAATTTGCTGACATTAACGGCTCCCCACATCACATCTATGTCATCATAGAAATTTGCATAAACTCTGTGGTAGAAATAGATATGAGCAGGAACAGCAGAATACAATGAAGAAGGCTGAAAGCACCCATGGCTGGGCCAACAGGATTACTGCCTAGATGACATGTCCTTTCTCTTCGTATTCCTTTAGATCATGGGACAAAAGGACAGTTAGAGAATGACAAGAATGTGAGAAGGAATGGCCAAAGCAAAAGAATTTAAAGATCTTTAGAACCGCATAATCAGCCAGCTGTTTCGCCTGTCAGTATTGGAACGTAGCGAAGATGGGTGAGAGGGATGCAGAAAGCCAAGGTGACAACAAAAATAAGCGGACAGTAGATGCTTTCCAAATTCCCATTTTTTTTTGGGTATCAAAGCATTTTCTCTGGAAGAGAAACTGAATGCATCGCCAATCTGGTGAACGGGGACACAATAAATTCCAACGCAGACGCTTCATATCCTCTCCAACCACCTGTCTACAGCACCGTTTAGTATAGAAGATAAAATTTTTACCAATGACATCCATTCTGTTATATTGAAATTTACAGAATTAATGCAAGTGATATCCGCTGGATTACAATTTACAAGACAATTGTTAGTGCTGTTTTCTTTTCATGCTCCGGAAACAAGGGATTCTTTGGCTGTCTCTAATATTGAAGACCTTGATTTGATTGTCTCTAATCTTGAAAACTTAAAAAAAGAAAATGAATGGTATACATACTAGCATATATATATATATATATATATTATTTTAATAATATATATATATAATACGTCGAGAGATATTCTTCTGGAAGCGTCTCTTCAATTTTTATAATAAAAAATTGATTAAAAAATAGGCGCCTCGAGAAAGATATCTCTAAGCGTATTTTATATGCATTATTAAAATAATATATATATATGCTAGTAGAAGGGGCGACGCAACATGTAATATCTTAAATAAATTTTTTTTTATAATTTTTTATATATTTTATTATAAAATTATTATAATAATTAATATGTCATTATATGATAGTTAATATGATTAGGGCAGGGTTAGAATTAGGGTTAGGATTAGGGTCAGGGTTTAGTTCGGTTAGGGTTAGGATTAGGTTTAGGGTTAGGGTTACCATTAGGGTTAGGGATAGGATTAGGGTTAGTGTTAGGGTTAGGGTCAGGATTGGGGTTAGGGTTAGGGTTAGGATTAGGGCTAGGGTTTAATTAGGTTAGGGTCAGGATGGGGGTTAGGGTTAGCATTAGTATTAGGGTTAGGAAGGGATATGATTAGGGTTAGAGTCCGGGGAGTTGGGGTTGGGAGCTAGGATTAGGGTTTGAAGTTTGTGGTACACTGTTGAGGTTAGGGGATTAGGAGTTTAATAAGGTTTGGGGTTGGGTGGGATTGAGGATTGATTAGGATTAGGTTCGAGGTTAAAGATTATGAAACTATGATTAGGGTTTAGGATTTGGGATTAGGGTTAGGTTATAGTTGGGATTGGGATTAGGATTAGGTTTAGGGTTAGCATTAGTATTAGGGTTGGGATGAATTAGGGTTGGCTGGGAGTTAGGATTTGTTGGGGTTGGGATTAGGGTTGGGGTTAGGGTTAGGGTTAGGATTAGGGTTAGGATTGGGATTAGGATTAGGGTTAGGGTTAGGATTAGGGTTAGGGTTTAATTAGGTTAGGATTGTGATTAGGTTTAGGGTGAGGATTATGATTAGGGTTAGGGTTAGGTTTAGGGTTAGGGCTAAGATTAGGGCTAGGATTAGGATTAGGGTTAGGGTTATGATTGGGGTTAGGGTTAGGATTAGGGTTAGGTTTATTTATTACTCTATCCTTTCTTTGACTCTCTATATCTCAACCCATATATCTTTCCCAAGTTGTATCTATCTCTCCATCTCTCCTTTATATCGCTATCTGTGCCTCTTTCTATCTCTATCTCTCCTTCTCCCCCCCTTCCTCCCTATCACTCCTTTCTATATTAAACCCTAATTAAACCCTAACCCTAATGCTAATTAATCCTCAACACTAACACTAACTCTGGCGCCCACCCTAATCTTAACTTAGAACACCTAACCCTAAGCCTATTCATAATAAAATCCAATCCTAATTTTATCCCTAATTGAACACAAACCCTAATCCCAACTATAACTCTAAGATTTATCTCTGAACACTAACCCTAACCTAATTGAAATTCAACCATAATTGAACCTGAACCCTAATCCTAACTAGACTCTAACCCTAATTGAATAAAAACCATAACCAAAGCTGTAATTGTAACCTTGATTCAACCCTCATCACCCTAGCCTTAACTCCAAGCTTTATGTTAGAATTTTAATTGAGCCCTAACCATAATTAAATCCTAACCAATATGATAAAGTTAAGTGAATTTAATTTTCAACTTAAATCAACTTTAATAATACTAAATTTATAAATAATAATAAATCTATATAAATTATTTATTAATTATATGATAAAGTTAAGTGTGAATTTAATTTTCAATTACATTATTTTTTAAAGATAGATATGCTAGTTTTTAATATATTAATTTTAAAAATGATTTTTTATGCGTAACAATAAAATTATTAATTTTCTTTGTATTTAATTTTGCTATTTTAAATTGATTTTAGATATGTAGTTATTATGATTTTGGTTTTATTTTACATTAAATTATATATTTTAATACGTATGTTTGTTTACAATAAAATCTTTAATAGATCCTTTCATTTATAATATTTCTACATACACACACATATATAAATTTTGAATAAAATAGAATACGAATGATTCTTCCTTTTTTGAAATGCTTTTATTTTTTAAAAAAGAATTCAATATTTTTTATGTTTTAAATAGATTAATTTAGAAACATTTTTATATGAATAGAAAATTTAGGATATTACCTTTTTATTTAATATTATAATATTTTACTGTATATAAATTAATTTAGAATTTGAAAACTAACAATTTTTTTCATTGTTTCATAATTTTGTTTTAGAAAAATCATTTTCCAATTACATCAAAGAATATTTTTCTTTTTTCAAGATTTTCAATATTTTATAATTTTAAGTATATTAATTTGGAAGCTTAAGTAAATTTAGAAAATTTCTTTTATACTTAATTTGCTAACTTAATTTTCTAAATTTTAGAAACTTCCTTTTTATATGTAATAATTTCGAATGTAATTTTTAATTTTAAGCATATTAATTTACAAACTTACTTTTATATGAAATAAAAAATTTAGAATATTTCTTTTGGAGAGTGTGTTTGAATGTGATGAATTATAAACTTCTCGATATATAATTTAAAGATAATAATATTTTATTTATATTTTCATTTATAATATTTTAACTTATATATAAACTTAAAAAAAAATCAATTTATATTACAATTTGATAATTTCATTTTCAATTCCTAATACTGCATGATCATTTTTAAAGAGATACATGTTTTTATTAAATAATACTATATCTTATTTTGATAATTAAATCTAAACCTTTTTGAAAGTAATATTATTCAACACAATATGCAGTTGTGCAATCCATGAGACCTATTCAATATTACATAGTTCAATATCTTCTTTGGTCTACAAAGTTTAAATAAATTAAGCAATATAAAGGGCTATTCTAGCATACAATTTTCTTATAACTTGTACATCGTTTCATCCATTCCAAGAATATTGAATGGAATGAATTTCATGACCCTTAGTCAAGCATGTTAAAAAGTGACCAAACTATGCAATGAACATTATAACTGCATAGCCGAAAGTATATGGTTTTCAAAAAAATATATTAAAGAGCTTTGTTGGAAATCATCTGAGAGATTCAAATTTATTAGGGATTGGGGATTCACCGCGCTGCTCATATGATCATAACTACAATATTTTAGACAAAAAATTACACAAAAAGCAATTAATGGCTTCAAGTACATATTGAATCAAGACAATACTGAGTGACAAAATTTTAAAAAGATGAACAGGCTGGATTAGTTCCTTGTATTAGTTTCTCAAATCTTCCATGTGACATTTGATAGGCCCCACCGCCTTTTCATTTATTTTTTTAGGCCTTATGTTTCTTTTAATATTTAAGTCTTAGTGACTTTGCAGCCATTGAAATTCATTACAATTGAAAACTTTCCGTTGTCTCTCCTTATCCAATGAAAATATTCTTTATGTCTTATCTTTTAAGAGAAAATTAGAAACAGAAAAAAAATACAAACATCACATGGGAGTCCTAAGTTAGTTAAGTTTAAAACTAAACTTTAGGAGAGATTCGTGGGAGTAGAAAAGGTAAAAAAAAATGGTCCCTTAAGTTTATCTTCAAGTAAACTAATTCTTCTCCCTAGAAAGGGGATATAGTTAAATAAACAAAAGAAGAAAACTCAGATTCTATAATAAATATAAAAAGGGCTCCACCAAATTATTACTAATTCCATTAATTAAATTAGGAAACTATCAACATGATTAGTGGAGTAATAAGGTGCTAGTATTTATTATTAATTAATTAGCCATCAATTTCTTATTTTATTTAGTAGGGTATAACTAAAAGAGTAATTATAAGAATGGTGATTAAATTACTAATGGATTCATTAAGTATTTTAGTAAATATTATTTCTTTTGGTTTAGTTATTAATGATGATTCTATTAATCATTTAAAATATATATATATAGTAAAAAAAAATGATAGTGGGTTTTTCCCTCTTGCAAAATTGGGCAAAATCGCTTGTAAGGTCTTAATAGTTTTTTTTTTTAGCGCAATATTGGTATTAATATCTTGGGATATTAATAATTAGCCGATAGGCTATTATAGGTGAGAATTCAACCGGAAAAGTCTCATGTCTGATGCCGGCAGAGACTATTCCGATTGGATTCTCACCTGAGACATCCCATCGGCCGATCAGGAAGCTTGGTGAGATCTGATAGTAGAATTTATTAGCCGATAGGGTAGGGAAATCCCATCGAAATTGTTTTAAGTGGTTCTCGAGGCAATTAGATCCTAAATGATTCAGTCGGCAACGAAGATCACATCTAAAGCATAGTTTTCACTGATGTCATTAAGGCCTGCGTATCAAACACTCTCAACCCCTCTTCTGACAATAGGGAAGACCTCCATGCTAGGCTGAAGATCTTTAGAGAAAGCATTAAAAACAAAGGATGGTCGCCCATCCCCATTATGAAGTTGGTGAGATCAGACGGCAGCATTGATTATTCGCTCTTTAAGCAGGGTGGCTTACACGGCAAGAAAAGAACTTTCTTAGACACCTACCTAGGAAAGAAGCTCTGGAACAGGGTATTGGCATCCATCAAATCGTCAAGGACGTCTGTTCTATTGTCCTGCAAAATGAAAAGTAGAGTTTCTCAGATGGTATTTTTTTTGAGTGAGAAATAAAACCTGAGGGGTAAGGTAGAGACGCCTTCATCCTCCTTATGCTCATCCACTGTCATCTCTCACATCGTGTTTAGAATTTATACTCTTTGTTCACACAATTTTTGCTCTGCATACTATTTGATGACACAGAGGTGGTTTACACATGCTTCTCCAACTCTCTTTAATGATGGATCCCCAAGGCCCCAGGTATGTGCCTCCTGTGCCTACGATTTTTGTACATTTTCTATTTTGAATTGGTATTTTGAAATGCTTCTAGTAGTAGCACATTGTAACTTCTCTTTGAATTAGTTGTTATGAAATAGGGTCTACCTGAATGTTTTATGCATCAAACGGCTTGAGTTTTTTTTGATTGCAACTAAGATCTTTGGAACTTTGAATTGATCCTTGTTTGAAATAACAATTATTTTTGGGAAACATTTTTGCTTGACATACCTAATTTTGGGAAACATTCTAGACATTCAAGGTTGAACTTGAAGCATTATGGTTTAATTTATACTGTTTAAAGAGGCGAGTCCCTTTTCTTTTCCACCCTTATGTTATGTTATAGTGGTTCACTTAATGTTTTGGCTTTGGGGAGTCGAGTAGCTGCTTCCTTCTCTGCTCGATACCCTCAAGGAATGTCTTGTAAGTAGCAAATTGACTGGGGGTATTGGAGTTTCTGTTCATAACATTCGTGCAACAAATAGCTTCATTAGGGGAACAAATGGCACATCAAATGGTATTGTTCCGATGCTGCGTGTGTTTAATGATATTGCTCCCTATGTAGACCAGGGAGGAGGCAAGAGAAAGGGTAATGCTTGTAGTTCTTTTTTACATGGTAGTGCTAATTTTATAGAACTCCTTGATATTATTTTTGAGGTATATTTTGACTGTTCTCGTAGTCTTCATCATCAAAGCTTTGAGCATAGCTTAAGGCATCATAACCAAATCTTTGTACTTCCATTGGCTAAATCATTCTCCTTACTTCTGCTCTAATCTTTCAAAAAAGATGCCTCCAACTAATTCTGTAACACCCCACCAATGCTTCATCATCCTCCATCATAAGACCTCTGGACAAATTAGCCTTATTTGCAATAATCCACTCCCTTCCCCATTGCCAAAACTTTCTATGCATGACCAATGCGCTCTTCTTTGTATATATAGATTCTCCACAGTCAGATTCATCATTGATATGATGATATTCATCTGCCCTGAGACAATATCCCATGATCCAAGTGCTCCTCTTTACTTGCCTACACTTTAGCATACTGCTTCTCCTATATTTCTCTATGCTTTTGAAGACCCAGATTCATTTTGTAGACATGATGCCACACACAGACCATTCATAAATGCTCTTGCCATCCAATGCTCTGATTAATGCTTGCGCCAAAGAATTATTGTGCCAGACAGACACTCAACCAGGAGAGAGGAAAGATGACATGTCCCTAAAAAATAGTCAGAGGAATCTTAAAGAGTACTTTTTCACATGTTTCTCAACAGTCTTCAATAGAAATTTGGATCAACATCACTAGAAGTAAACATGCTACCAACAACTACATTAATATTATGCAGGTAGACTTTATAAAATACATTACGCAGGTATAATTTATAAAATATTGGCTATCAGCCTTACAATAGAATGGAAGGTATTGTGGTTGTCATATAAAGGGACGAGCCTTGGTGGGAATCTAAGAAGTAGCTTGTGTCTTACAAGAACCTGGCCAATGATATAATCTTGATGACTATATCTAAGACTGTATGATTAATACACAAGTAATTTCCACCTTAATTTTTTTTTAAATGAGAGTCTAATGATCAAACCTTTCAAAGCAGAACTTTCGGTGACTAGAGGTGCACTAGCTAAAGGACACATTTCATCCTTCGGTGCATCTCCAAGTAAATACTTCTTTGCCAACTACAATCAATACCGCATTTCTTGAAAATGCTCATCAACTCGCTGGAGGTAAGTTTTGTTACCAGTTTATTATTCTTTAGTTTTGAAATTTTTAGATTACAAGATGCCTTCATTACTGTTAAGGGATAATGGCTTAGTGTAAATCTAATCAACATTTAAAAGGTTTTGTGTGGTTGTTGTGTATGCTGTATCTTGTTTTTTTTTTGCATTTTAAATTTCTGAAAGAATATGCAAGGTAGACTTTATAAAATGCATTACACAGGCAGACTTTATAAAATATTGGCTATCAGCCTTATTATACAATGGAATGTATCGTGAGCCTTGATGTGAGTCTAAGAAGTAACCTGTGTCTTAAAAGAATCTGGTCAATGATATAATCTCGATGACTATTATTTAGGGTGGTTTAACTTTATTTATTTTTTGTCTTTAAGAAACCTGACGATATGAATCTGATAAGTAGGAGGAATTCTCTGCAGTCTGTCGAGTCTTATATTAATATCAAGATTCAATTTTATAGTCTACGAATCAAACTCATTGACCCATATTTCATGAGTAGTAGGTGGAATGGACCTATTTTTTATGGGAATGAATGGTGCACTTAGCATTCATTGCATCTAGGTGATACACATGGGTGAAGTATTGGAACTTCCCAGAAGGTCATCCATTTAAATACTACTTTGACTCAAGTATACTTAATCACCTATATGCAATGAATGCTAAATGAACTATTCCTTAATGAAGATGATTTCGATAATTTGTGATATTCCATAATCTTCCATGTTAAAAACAAAACTGAAGGAATAAGATGGGCTTTACATCTACACAATATTCAAAATGTCGGTTGATGAGGAATTTTGTTCATTTATGCATCTGTTATGATTTCTACATATCACGATGAATTGAAAAATACACCTTAGGTATGACAAATCTCTGAAGGGGTTGTTGTTGATAGCAACTTAAATATCTTCAGAACTATAATGATATGAGGCCCAGTGAGAGTTTACAAAGTAATTTTTACTTCAAAAAACTAATGATACATGAACCTATTTAGGTTTTTTCTTTTTTTTTTTGGAAGTGTGCACTTGAACTCTATATGAACCTCAGATCCATATAATTTTGATAGGAATCTATAAAAATAGCCACATACTGCTCAATGCTATCTAATAATTTTAGTTCATTTTAGCTCATTTCAATTTCTCCTATAGAATTAACGCTCTATCAATTTCTTCCGCCTTTGTAAATTTGTGCATCCTTATAATTTGATGGTTATCTTGATTTTATAGAACTCCTTAATACTATTTTTTAGGTATATTTTGATATTTCACTTGAGGTACACCTTGGTGTTGAAAAATTTCTTGATATTGCGGATATTGGAAGTGTTGTTGTTATGGATATTGAGGTGTTTGTGGAATAATGTCCATTGGTTGTGGATATGTAATGTTCTGACGTTGCGCATGACATTGGTGATATGTTAGATTTTGATTTCATTTAATTTCCTCAAGATCTCTCTCAATTTTATCTAGGGAAATTTGAAGTTTTGGATTCATTTCTTGATGGTAATTTTGAAATCCCTGATGTTGTTGCCCTATTTGATGTTGTGACCCTTGATAAGAGTAATTTTGGAAATAGATCAACATGTTTTGGGGATGTTTTGATACTCAATACCCTATCATAAGGTCACTTGGTTTATATTTCCAACAGGGTCATACCTATGGCCATGCGAGAGGTAGTAATATGGGTCTTTTAACTGCTATGTTTGCTTTTTCTTCCTCTTCATTTAAGATGATTGATGTGGTGAGAAACTAACGGGGTGTTTCATTTTGCTTAAATATAAAGTTTCTCAAACTTCTTATGATGTCAGTTTGTGCACCTTCAATGTGTGTGAGACTAGGTTGAATAATTGGTGCTACAAGGCTTGGTTGTTGAACTAGAGTTTTTGGTAGCCAAATGGTCATAAAGTGTAAATGGTAACAAAGAGGCAGCTGATATGAAAAATAACATGTTATGTTTTGGTTTTTAAATTAAATTGGCAAGCCGCCCAATCTGATAACAATATTCCTGCAGGTGCCTTTGTTGTATACTTGGAGCCATGGCATGCTGTTGTCTTTGACTCTCTTGATTTGAGAAAGAACCATGTGAAGGTAATTTTACTTTTGTTTGTGAGATTAAGTAATTGATAGTAATTAGGAAAAACTTGTTAAAATTGTTGTTTGACATTTTAGGGTCTCACGAAATCAATTTGGGCCTTCTTACAGGAAGAGAGCAGAGCTATTGTTTTTTGTTCTATGAGCTCTGGGTTGCAGATCTCTTTATGAAGAGCGTCCAAGACAATGTTGCCTGGTCATTGTTTTGTCCAAATGAATCTCCTGGACTAGCAAATTGCTGGGGTGAAGAGTTTGAAAACTGTACCTGACATATGAGTAGCAAGTAAAGCCTTTGTTTCCCTCTACTTAATTTATTTGTTTCGGTGAATTTGTTCTTGGAATGCATTGTGGCTCAAAGATTGGATAATTGGGTCAGGGAAAGGCAAAGAAAGTCATGCAAGCCCACAAGCTGTGGTTTGCAATTCTGGAAGCTCAGATAGAAATAGAAAACACTTACCTTCTATTCAAGGTAAGTTAATATTTTCTTGAGGAATTTAGCTAATTTTTAAATTGCATTTTCATTGTTTGTTTGAAGAACTAATCCTATTTTGGGCTTCAGGATCACTGCAATAGAAAGAGAAATCAACATAATCTTGGAGCAAAAAAGTCCTCAAACCTTTGCACTGATATTATCAAGTACACTAGCCCAACAGAAACTACAGTCTGTAATTTGGCATTGCTTGCTCTACCAAGTTTTGTAAGAGAAAAGGTGAGTTGAATGATAATAGCTTCTTCTCACTGCATTGAATATTTCACAATGGGACTTCTAACTAATTTGGGAGCCATTTCTTGCAGGGGGTTCTAGGTGAATCTCATCCATCTAAGCTTGTTGGCAGCGGGGGTTCTTATAACCTTTACTTTGATTTTGATAAGCTAGGAGAGGTCAATTTCTGATTTCCATTTTGTAATGTATTAGTTTTTCTTTGCTGTATGGTTGTGTTGAACTTGTCTGTATGGTTTTGGTTAATGTATTTTTAATCTTTG
>VDFB02304650.1:0-10687 GCA_007258455.2 Sequoia sempervirens | reverse complement strand
TAGGTTTAGGGTGAGGATTATGATTAGGGTTAGGGTTAGGTTTAGGGTTAGGGCTAAGATTAGGGCTAGGATTAGGATTAGGGTTAGGGTTATGATTGGGGTTAGGGTTAGGATTAGGGTTAGGCTTATTTATTACTCTATCCTTTCTTTGACTCTCTATATCTCAACCCCTATATCTTTCCCATGTTGTATCTATCTCTCCATCTCTCCTTTATATCTCTGCCTCTTTCTATCTCTATCTCTCCTTCTCCCCCCTTCCTCCCTATCACTCCTTTCTACATTAAACCCTAATTAAACCCTAACCCTAATGCTAATTAATCCTCAACACTAACACTAACTCCAGCGCCCACCCTAATCTTAACTTAGAACACCTAACCCTAAGCCTATTCATAATAAAATCCAATCCTAATTTTATCCCTAATTGAACACAAACCCTAATCCCAACTATAACTCTAAGATTTATCTCTGAACACTACCCCTAACCTAATTGAAATTCAACCATAATTGAACCTGAACCCTAATCCTAACTAGACTCTAACCCTAATTGAATAAAAACCATAACCAAAGCTGTAATTGTAACCTTGATTCAACCCTCATCACCCTAGCCTTAACTCCAAGCTTTATCTTAGAATTTTAATTGAGCACTAACCATAATTAAATCCTAACCAATATGATAAAGTTAAGTGAATTTAATTTTCAACTTAAATCAAATTTAATAATACTAAATTTATAAATAATAATAACTCTATATAAATTATTTATTAATTATATGATAAAGTTAAGTGTGAATTTAATTTTCAATCACATTATTTTTTAAAGATAGATATGCTAGTTTTTAATATATTAATTTTAAAAATGATTTTTTATGCGTAACAATAAAATTATTAATTTTCTTTGTATTTAATTTTGCTATTTTAAATTGATTTTAGATATGTAGTTATTATGATTTTTGTTTTATTTTACATTAAATTATATATTTTAATAGGTATGTTTGTTTACAATAAAATCTTTAATAGATCCTTTCATTTATAATATTTCTACATACACACATATATAAATTTTGAATAAAATAGAATACGAATGATTCTTCCTTTTTTGAAATGCTTTTATTTTTTAAAAAAGAATTCAATATTTTTTATGTTTTAAATAGATTAATTTAGAAACATTTTTATATGAATAGAAAATTTAGGATATTACCTTTTTATTTAATATTATAATATTTTCATTTATATAAATTACTTTAGAATTTAAAAAATAACAATTTTTTTCATTGTTTCATAATTTTGTTTAGAAAAATCATTTTCCAATTACATCAAAGAATATTTTTTCTTTTTTCAAGATTTTCAATATTTTATAATTTTAAGTATATTAATTTAGAAGCTTAAGTAAATTTAGAAAATTTCTTTTATACTTAATTTGCTAACTTAATTTTCTAAATTTTACAAACTTCCTTTTTATATGTAATAATTTCGAATGTAATTTTTAATTTTAAGCATATTAATTTAGAAACTTACTTTTATATGAAATAAAACATTTAGAATATTTCTTTTGGAGAGTGTGTTTGAATGTGATGAATTATAAACTTCTCGATATATAATTCAAAGATAATAATATTTTATTTATATTTTCATTTATAATATTTTAACTTATATATAAACTTAAAAAAAATCAATTTATATTACAATTTGATAATTTCATTTTCAATTCCTAATACCGCATGATCATTTTTAAAGAGATACATGTTTTTATTAAATAATACTATATCTTATTTTGATAATTAAATCTAAACCTTTTTGAAAGTAATATTATTCAACACAATATGCAGTTGTGCAATCCATGAAACCTATTCAATATTACATAGTTCAATATCTTCTTTGGTCTACAAAGTTTACATAAATTAAGCAATATAAAGGGCTATTCTAGCATACAATTTTCTTATAACTTGTACATCGTTTCATCCATTCCAAGAATATTGAATGGAATGAATTTCATGACCCTTAGTCAAGCATGTTAAAAAGTGACCAAACTATGCAATGAACATTATAACTACATAGCCGAAAGTATATGGTTTTCAAACAAATATATTAAAGAGCTTTGTTGGAAATCATCTGAGAGATTCAAATTTATTAGGGATTGGGGATTCACCACGCTGCTCATATGATCATAACTACAATATTTTAGACAAAAAATTACTCAAAAAGCAATTAATGGCTTCAAGTACATATTGAATCAAGACAATACTGAGTGACTAAATTTTAAAAAGATGAACAGGCTGGATTAGTTCCTTGTATTAGTTTCTCAAATCTTCCATGTGACATTTGATAGGCTCCACCGCCTTTTCAGTTATTTTTTTAGGCCTTATGTTTCTTTTAATATTTAAGTCTTAGTGACTTTGCAGCCATTGAAATTCATTACAATTGAAAACTTTCCATTGTCTCTCCTTATCCAATGAAAATATTCTTTATGGCTTATCTTTTAAGAGAAAATTAGAAAAAGAAAAAAAATACAAACATCACATGGGAGTCCTAAGTTAGTTAAGTTTAAAACTAAACTTTAGGAGAGATTCGTGGGAGTAGAAAAGGTAAAAAAAAATGATCCCTTAAGTTTATCTTCAAGTAAACTAATTCTTCTCCCTAGAAAGGGGGATATAGTTAAATAAACAAAAGAAGAAAACTCAGATTCTATAATAAATATAAAAAGGGCTCCACCAAATTATTAGTAATTCCATTAATTAAATTAGCAAACTATCAACATGATTAGTGGAGTAATAAGGTGCTAGTATTTATTATTAATTAATTAGCCATCAATTTCTTATTTTATTTAGTAGGGTATAACTAAAAGAGTAATTATAAGAATGGTGATTAAATTACTAATGGATTCATTAAGTATTTTAGTAAATATTATTTCTTTTAGTTTAGTTATTAATGATGATTCTATTAATCATTTAAAACATATATATATAGTAAAAAAAATGATAGTGGGTTTTTCCCTCTTGCAAAATTGGGCAAAATCGCTTGTAAGGTCTTAATAGTTTTTTTTTTAGCGCAATATTGGTATTAATATCTTGGGATATTAATAATTAGCCGATAGGCTATTATAGGTGAGAATTCAACCGAAAAAGTCTCATGTCTGATGTCGGCAGAGACTATTCCGATTGGATTCTCACCTGAGACATCCCATCGGCCGATCAGGAAGCTTGGTGAGATCCGACAGTAGAATTTATTAGCCGATAGGGTAGGGAAATCCCATCGAAATTGTTTTAAGTGGTTCTTGAGGCAATTAGATCCTAAATGATTCAGTCGGCAACGAAGATCACATCTAAAGCATAGTTTTCACTTATGTCATTAAGGCCTGCGTATCAAACACTCTCAACCCCTCTTCTAACAGTAGGGAAGACCTCCATGCTAGGCTGCAGATCTTCTGAGAAAGCATTAAAAACAAAGGATGGTCGCCCATCCCCATTATGAAGTTGGTGAGATCGGATGGCAGCATTGATTATTCGCTCTTTAAGCAGGGTGGCTTACACGGCAAGAAAAGAACTTTCTTAGACACCTACCTAGGAAAGAAGCTCTGGAACAGGGTATTGGCATCCATCAAATCGTCAAGGACGTCTGTGCTATTGTCCTGCAAAATGAAAAGTAGAGTTTCTCAGATGGTATTTTTTTTGAGTGAGAAAGAAAACCTGAGGGGTAAGGTAGAGACGCCTTCATCCTCCTTATGCTCATCCACTGTCATCTCTCACATTGTGTTTAGAATTTATACTCTTTGTTCACACAATTTTTGCTCTGCATACTATTTGATGACATAGAGGTGGTTTACACATGCTTCTCCAACTCTCTTTAATGTTGGATCCCCAAGGCCCCAGGTATGTGCCTCCTGTGCCTACGATTTTTGTACATTTTCTATTTTGAATTGGTATTTTGAAATGCTTCTAGTAGTAGCACATTGTAACTTCTCTTTGAATTAGTTGTTATGAAATAGGGTTTACCTGAATGTTTTATGCATCAAACGGCTTGAGTTTTTTTTTATTGCAACTAAGATCTTTGGAACTTTGAATTGATCCTTGTTTGAAATAACAATTATTTTTGGGAAACATTTTTGCTTGACATACCTAATTTTGGGAAACATTCTAGACATTCAAGGTTGAACTTGAAGCATTATGGTTTAATTTATACTGTTTAAAGAGGCGAGTCCCTTTTCTTTTCCACCCTTCTGTTATGTTATAGTGGTTCACTTAATGTTTTGGCTTTGGGCAGTCGAGTAGTTGCTTCCTTCTCTGCTCGATACCCTCAAGGAATGTCTTGTAAGTAGCAAATTGACTGGGGTATTGGAGTTTCTATTCATAACATTCGTGCAACAAATAGCTTCATTAGGGGAACAAATGGCACATCAAATGGTATTGTTCTGATGCTGCATGTGTTTAATGATATTGCTCCCTATGTAGACCAGGGAGGAGGCAAGAGAAAGGGTAATGCTTGTAGTTCTTTTTTACATGGTAGTGCTAATTTTATAGAACTCCTTGATATTATTTTTGAGGTATATTTTGACTGTTCTCGTAGTATCCATCATCAAAGCTTTGAGCATAGCTTAAGGCATCATAACCAAATCTTTGTACTTCCATTGGCTAAATCATTCTCCTTACTTCTGCTCTAATCTTTCAGAAAAGATGCCTCCAACTAATTCTGCAACACCCCACCAATGCTTCATCATCCTCCATCATAAGACCTCTGGACAAACTAGCCTTATTTGCAATAATCCACTCCCTTCCCCATTGCCAAAACTTTCTATGCATGACCAATGCTCTCTTCTTTGTATATATGGATTCTCCACAGTCAGATTCATCATCGATATGATGATATTCATCTGCCCTAAGACAATATCCCATGATCCAAGGGCTCCTCTTTACTTGCCTACACTTTAGCATACTGCTTCTCCTATATTTCTCTATGCTTTTGAAGACCCAGATTCATTTTGTAGACATGATGCCACACACAGACCATTCACAAATGTTCTTGCCATCCAATGCTCTGATTAATGCTTGTGACAAAGAATTATTGTGCTAGACAGACACTCAACCAGAAGAGAGGAAAGATGACATGTCCCTAAAAAATAGTCAGAGGAATCTTAAAGAGTACTTTTTCACATGTTTCTCAACAGTCTTCAATAGAAATTTGGATCAACATCACTAGAAGTAAACATGCTACCAACAACTACATTAATAATATGTAGGTAGACTTTATAAAATACATTACGCAGGTATAATTTATAAAATATTGGCTATCAGCCTTACAATAGAATGGAAGGTATTGTGGTTGTCATATAAAGGGACGAGCCTTGGTGGGAGTCTAAGAAGTAGCTTGTGTCTTACATGAACTTGGCCAATGATATAATCTTGATGACTATATCTAAGACTGTATGATTAATACACAAGTAATTTCCACCTTAATTTTTTTTAAATGAGAGTCTAATGATCAAACCTTTCAAAGCAGAACTTTCGGTGACTAGAGGTGCACTGGCTAAAGGACACGTTTCATCCTTCGATGCGTCTCCAAGTAAATACTTCTTTGCCAAATACAATCAATACTGCATTTCTTGAAAATGCTCATCAACTCGTTGGAGGTAAGTTTTGTTACTAGTTTATTATTCTTTAGTTTTGAATTTTTTAGATTACAAGATGCCTTCATTACTGTTAAGGGATAATGGCTTAGTGTAAATCTAATCAACATTTAAAAGGATTTGTGTGGTTGTTGTGTATGCTGTATCTTGTGTTTTTTTTGCATTTCAAATTTCTGAAAGAATATGCAAGGTAGACTTTATAAAATGCATTACGCAGGCAGACTTTATAAAATATTGGCTATCAGCCTTATTATACAATGGAATGTATTGTGAGCCTTGATGTGAGTCTAAGAAGTAACCTGTGTCTTAAAAGAATCTGGTCAATGATATAATCTCGATGACTATTATTTAGGGTGGTTTAACTTTATTTATTTTTTGTCTTTAAGAAACCTAACAATATGAATCTGAAAAGTAGGAGGAATTCTCTGCAGTCTGTCAAGTCTTATATTAATATCAAGATTCAATTTTATAGTCTACGAATCAAACTCATTGACCCATATTTCATGAGTAGTAGGTGGAAGGGACCTATTTTTTATGGGAATGAATGGTGCACTTAGCATTCATTGCATCTAGGTGATACACATGGGTGAAGTATTGGAACTTCCGAGAAGGTCATCCATTTAAATACTACTTTGACTCAAGTATACTTAATCACCTATATGCAATGAATGCTAAATGAACTATTCCTTAATGAAGATGATTTTGATAATTTGTGATATTCCATAATCTTCCATGTTAAAAACAAAACTCAAGGAATAAGATGGGCTTTACATCTACACAATATTCAAAATGTCTGTTGATGAGGAATTTTGTTCATTTATGCATCTGTTATGATTTCTACATATCACGATGAATTGAAAAATACACCTTAGGTATGACAAATCTCTGAAGGGGTTGTTGTTGATAGCATCTTAAATATGTTCAAAACTGTAATGATATGAGGCCCAGTGAGAGTTTACACAGTAATTTTTACTTCAAAAAACTAATGATACATGAACCTATTTAGGTTTTTTCTTGTTTTTTTTTGGAAGTGTGCACTTGAACTCTATATGAACCTCAGATCCATATAAGTTTGATAGGAATCTATAAAAATAGCCACATACTGCTCGATGCTATCCAACAATTTTAGTTCATTTTAGCTCATTTCAATTTCTCCTGTAGAATTAATGCTCTATCAATTTCTTCCGCCTTTGTAAATAAGTGCATCCTTATAATTTGATGCTTTTCTTGATTTTACAGAACTCCTTAATACTATTTTTGAGGTATATTTTGATATTTCACTTGAGGTACACCTTGGTGTTGAAAATTTTCTTGATATTGCGGATATTGGAAGTGTTGTTGTTGTGGATATTGAGGTGTTTGTGGAATAATGTCCATTGGTTGTGGATATGTAATGTTCTGACGTTGCGCATGACATTGGTGATATGTTAGATTTTGATTTCATTTAATTTCCTCAAGATCTCTCTCAATTTTATCTAGGGAAATTTGAAGTTTTGGATTCATTTCTTGATGGTAATTTTGAAATCCCTGATGTTGTTGCCCTATTTGATGTTGTGACCCTTGATAAGAGTAATTTGGGAAATAGATCAACATGTTTTGGGGATGTTTTGATACTCAATACCATATCATAAGGTCACTCGGTTTATATTTCCAATAGGGTCATACCTATGGCCATGCGAGAGGTAGTAATATGGGTCTTTTGACTGCTATGTTTGCTTTTTCTTCCTCTTCATTTAAGATGATTGATGTGGTGAGAAACTAACGAGGTGTTTCATTTTGCTTAAATATAAAGTTTCTCAAACTTCTTATGATGTCAGTTTGTGCACCTTCAATGTGTGTGAGACTAGGTTGAATAATTGGTGCTACAAGGCTTGGTTGTTGAACTAGAGTTTTTGGTAGCCAAATGGTCATAAAGTGTAAATGGTAACAAAGAGGCAGCTGATATGAAATATAACCTGTTATGTTTTGGTTTTTAAATTAAATTGGCAAGCCGCCCAATCTGATAACAATATTCCTGCAGGTGCCTTTGTTGTATACTTGGAGCCATGGCATGCTGTTGTCTTTGACTCTCTTGATTTGAGAAAGAACCATGTGAAGGTAATTTTACTTTTGTTTGCGAGATTAAGTAATTGACAGTAATTAGGAAAAACTTGTTAAAATTGTTGTTTGACATTTTAGGGTCTCACGAAATCAATTTGGGCCTTCTTACAGGAAGAGAGCAGAGCTATTGTTTTTTGTTCTATGAGCTCTGGGTTGCAGATCTCTTTATGAAGAGGGTCCAAGACAATGCTACCTGGTCATTGTTTTGTCCAAATGAATCTCCTGGACTAGCAAATTGCTGGGGTGAAGAGTTTGAAAACTGTACCTGACATATGAGTAGCAAGTAAAGCCTTTGTTTCCCTCTACTTAATTTATTTGTTTTAGTGAATCTGTTCTTGGAATGCATTGTGGCTCAAAGATTGGATAATTGGATCAGGGAAAGGCAAAGAAAGTCATGCAAGCCCACAAGCTGTGGTTTGCAATTCTGGAAGCTCAGATAGAAATAGAAAACACTTACCTTCTATTCAAGGTAAGTTAATATTTTCTTGAGGAATTTAGCTAATTTTTAAATTGCATTTTCATTGTTCGTTTGAAGAACTAATCCTATTTTGGGCTTCAGGATCACTGCAATAGAAAGAGAAATCAACAGAATCTTGGAGCAAAAAATTCCTCAAACCTTTGCACTGATATTATCAAGTACACTAGCCCAACAGAAACTACAGTCTGTAATTTGGCATTGCTTGCTCTACCAAGTTTTGTAAGAGAAAAGGTAAGTTGAATGATAATAGCTTCTTCTCACTGCATTGAATATTTCACAATGGGACTTCTAACTAATTTGGGAGCCATTTCTTGCAGGGGGTTCTAGCTGAATCTCATCCATCTAAGCTTGTTGGCAGCGGGGGTTCTTATAACCTTTACTTTGATTTTTATAAGCTAGGAGAGGTCAATTTCTGATTTCCATTTTGTAATGTATTAGTTTTTCTTTGATGTATGGTTGTGTTGAACTTGTCTCTGTGGTTTTGGTTAATGTATTTTTAATCTTTGCAACAATGTAACAAGTCACAGCCATAGTTACTACGAACCTAAACAAAATCATTGATGTGAATTACTATCCTGTGGAAACTACCAAACGATCTAACATGCGCCATAGGCCAATAGGCATTGGAGTTCAGGGTCTTGTTGATACATTATCTTGCTTGGCATGGTAATTGATTCTCAAGAAGTGGGTGGTCAAACAACAGTGAATTGGTTATTTCATGATTTTGGTTTCTCTTCATTGATGTTGCCAAGCCTTCCATATGGAAATGTAGAGGAAATGAAGCTTTAATATGAAAGAGCCAACAAAATTTTGTCCAACTATTAACTATGGTATACTCTGAAATAATACTTTGGAGCTAACCCCAGTTGTATTTTCAGGCCCTTCATCCTTAGGAACCACAGTGTCAGCAAGGAGCGATGAATAATTCTGTGTTTTTGAGTTACTAGTCTGTTCACAAGGTTTGGATGACTCTCCACCCACGCTCTGATGGCGATTCCCCTCTTTTTTGCTGCAAGAAAGGGTGAGCCAAGGCAACTATACTGTCATGAATCATTCTAAGCAGCTCCATCCTTGCGTTTTCTTCTGTGCAATTGTACTTCATTTGCAATAGCCCAAGGAGGAGGACTACGGGAACCTTATTTTCAAGCAATAGTAGATCAGTTAGGATATCTAATTGACAAGAACGGACCCGGTTTCTATTAAAAATAGGATCCAGGTTCCTTTGTGATTCATCACTGAGAAGCCTGAGAGTCTCTAGAATGAACTATCCGTTCAGAGTGAAGAGCCACGCAATGATTTCTTCCTTACAGTCTAATTTTACTTCATAGCTTGCATCCTATCATCAACTGACTTTTGCTATAAATAGTTAGTCCTAAGAAAAGCAATTTTCATTTTTCTTGCAGTTTTTTTCCATCCCTTTCAATATACTGCTAGATTATATCCAGCTATCGGCGTAACCATTGCACCTTGCTGAGGTGCAAGCGCTAGTATTGTAGAGAGGAAATGTAAATATTCATGGGGTTTAACTTATGGGTAAGAATATTATTATTAGGTAGAAAACAAAAAAATTAAGGTGAAAATAAAATAAAAATCAATATTAAAATAACACATGTTAATATTGGTATTAAGAAATATTTGATTTAAGTAAAACAATAGTATTAATATAAAACAAAAATGGTAGTAGTGAATTAGTAAATTAGTTATATTAAAAGAATAGTGGGATGCAATGAAAAAAAGAGTTTGATAAACTTACACCTTGAATATTATTATAATAAAAAATCTATTTTAAATCCAAATCTATTTTCCTTGATCTGTTATTTTGTATCTTGATACCTAGAAACTTTCATCACAGAACAAATCGTTTTCATTTTTTTTCTATTAAAGATAAACATATAAGATAATCTCTCCTATACTTTCATTTCTTCAACCTACATTTGCATAGACTTTTACCTTGTGCTTCGACTAAACTCATGACTTCAAGGAACCATACCTATCATGAGATATCATTTTTCATACAACGACACTAGCATAATTTCAACTTATAATATCTAACAAAAATTAACCTTCCATTATTCTTCAATGGATGTTTATAGCTTATTCGGAATATTCATTTGAAACCACCATAGCGAATAATGGTAGAGGTTGTGCTGTTCCTACATTTTTTAACATTTCGAAAACATTTTCATTGGAATTCAATGTGCACATGGGAAGAAATATTAGAACTCAAGTTCGAAAGAATCAACTTTTCAGGTGAAATATAAACTAGAAGTCAATTTGAGGTCTCTTAACTGTACCATGGAAGGATTGAAATTTAATCTTACAATTTCATGGGTTGAGTATTATTCGTTACAGTAGATCGATTTAATCATGCCCAGTAATCGCTGGCTCTGTTTAACATGCTGATTGTCTATGTGAAAATCAATACTTAAGCTTTATGGGGCTTCCATATATTTTAATTTGGAGTTCTTACATTTGTGAAGTATTTTTATTTTC
>VDFB02304648.1:19719-76068 GCA_007258455.2 Sequoia sempervirens | reverse complement strand
ATTTCTCACTATTCATATTTTTGAAATTCTAAAAAAATTTAATCAAAAAGAGGGGATCCCTCAGGTGCTATGTTATTTTTTAAAAAAAACAAGACCTGTTTTGGCCCCCCCCATTTCTGAGACCCTTAATCTTCATTAATTTCAAAAATAATTAGTAGCTCTTAGAAACTAGACTCAAAGCACTTCAACTCTTGTTCTTGTTGCATCTCAAAATTTTGAGCGTAACTATCTTGATTTTCTCATGCAAATCAAATTTTGTTGATTTAAAAAAAAAAAAAAGTGGCATCTTAAGAGCCAAAATAGTGTCATAGATCCATGCACTTACCCATACACTCATGGTTGTTATGCACTCACACACACATGAGTGGCTATGGGGAAATTCATGCCCCGTTCGAGCTTCTTGCTCAAACCATACCAAATTTATTCCTCCAGATAACTTTAATAAGGCACCACAAAAAAATATTTTTGAGCTTCATGAGACAAGAAAAACTTCGTATGATTGGAGCTCATGAAAAAATAAGATGGCTCTATAGGCATGCAAGTTGGCCATATAAATTCAAAATGAAAAATGCATTTGAAATAGGGAATGTTCAAAGAAGTCTTTCTTAGTTCATGTGAGGTCTCTAACTTAAATAACATTGTGCCTAATGTCTCCAAGAGAGGACCAATCAAAGAATAAAAGATTTGCAACTTAGGGTATGTTGTGTGTCACATCAAGCCACTAAGTGCAATGTAATATGCTAAGAGATATCATGCTCTTGAGGAACATCAAACCCAATGTCATCCACAAAGCAAGAAACACATCATATGAAATAAGAAAACTGCACCATGAACCATGAAGAGAAAAATGCAAAAGAATAATGCCAATGTATGCCCCCACTTTAAAGAAAGTGTTAAACACCATGATGTGAGTAATTAATTTAAAGTATAAAATAATAAATGAAAAAAATAATACATGAGAGCTAACCTGGAAATCCCTATTCCAAGTCATATGTTTCCTAGTAAAGCTACATCATGCAAAAGAAAAGGAAAAGAGAGGGGTTTCCCCCAAACACATAAGGGATCTAGGGATTTTGGGTTAGTATATTCTTGCTATAATATTTTTAGAGAGCTCATAACTTTCATCATTCCCCAAATACACATAGAAATGGAAGAATGACACAAAGAGAGCAAAAACAAAGAAAAATCCTTTCAGGTAAACATGGAAGAAACATGAATGTCTCGATGCCTTACATCATCCCCAAAAGGAAAACATAAGATAAAGAAAAGAGATAAAGGAAAAGGAAAAGGAAAAGGAAAAGGAAAGGAAAAGGAAAAGAGATAAAGAAAAGGCAAAGGAAAAGCCTTTTGGGTCAACATGGAAGAAAAATGAATTTCTTGACACCTTGCATCATCCCCAAAAGGAAAACACAAGACAAAGAAAAGAGATAAAGAAAAGGTAAAAGGAAAAGCCTTTGTCTGAATATGGAAGAGACATGAATGTCTCGATGCCTCATTATCCCTAAAAAGGAAAAACACAAGACAAAGAAAAGAGATAAAGAAAAAGGAAGGAAAATCCTTTGGTCGATATGAAGAGACATGAATGTCTCGGTGCCTTGTGTTATCCCCAAAAGGAAAAAAAATGAAAAAGATAAAGAGCGAAAAGTAAAAGATTGATGACATAGAGAGGAATGAAGGTACAAATAGAGGAATGTCACAAAGAGAGAGAGAACATCAAACAGAACATCACAGGGGATTACATTATGCACATGCAATCACACAAAATAAAATGAAACAAAAATAATGCAAGAGACTTGTAAGGCATAGGCGAGTCAACCTAAAGCAAGTCATCTACCTCCCAATCATGTTCATTATATACCAAAGGTGGGAAACTAGCCAAAGGGACAAGAGAAAGTGTTGAACTAGGAGAAGCACCAAGTTCAACACTCTTTTTAGGAGAATTTTTGTTTAAGCTCATGAAAGAGGAAAATAATGTATTCAATTCATTATGCACCTCTTTGTCAATTTTAGCAATTTACTCATTGTCATCCAAGTTAATCACAATATGAGGTCGAATGATAATTTCCATGGAAGAGTTCAACTCCTTGTGTGGTTGTTGTATTGGATTGTTTTGGGGAAGGGGAAGGGGTAGAGTCATTATGCACTACTTCAGTCAAGTTTGGATTTTTGATTTTATTTATTTAATTCTTCATGTAACCTGCAAGAAAGGGCACAACATCTATGCCTACGCTCTCTAGCACTTCTATTTCTTTTAGTTTTGTTTTCAAGTTGAGTTTGAGTAGGAGCAAGTTGGTCAACAATAGGTTTATTTTCCTCCCTAAGGGGAGGAACGAAAGGAACCACAAGGGGGTTGTTCAACTACTTTCTCTTTGACTTTGTAAACCTATTTTATTCTAGGAGGTATGACAGAGTTGTTTTCATTGCCCCTTGGTCTTTCGTAGGATGTGGGTGAAGGTTTTGACTTAGGTTGGTCTTAATTGTTTGGAATTTCTTTAGGCTCGATGGTGGGTAGGGACATGTTTCAGAAGGATAGTTTTTCTATCTTCTTTGCCTTGAACTTTTGATAAGACAAGAAAAAGAAGTCCTCTTGTAGTTTTATAGGTTCCATAGGCTTGAGCCAAAAGGAATCTAAGGAAAATTTACCCTTGGAGGATAAAGGGTTAAAGCCACTATGGTCGACAGTGAATATTTCATTGTCAAAGGGAAAATTTAAGCATTTATGTACAACCAAAGGGACTGCATTCATGGAGTGAAGCCATGGATGGCCAAGCTTCACACAAAATTGATTCGATTGCAGGATGATGGAGAATGAGACATCTAATATTTTCAGTCCTATTTGCAATGGAAGAGTGATCAATCCCATCATAGGGCAAGCAAAACCATTGTGCATCTTGATCCATGTTTTCGATTTATCGCATATATCTTGACAAAGCTCATGAAAAAGTAAGAATTCATCGGTGATCACATTCTCTCCACGTGCAGGATCTATTAGTATCTCATTAGTGGGCTTGTCATAGACACGACCGACTATGTAAAGAGGACCATCAGGTGCACGTTTAAGTATATCCTTAGAGGAGCAATGCCAAGAGGATGCTTAGTTTATCCTTTACAAGGAATGACATATCTCACCCCTACCATTTCATCCATAGGATCATTATCTATAGGATCATGTTGAATAAAATCATTGTTATCATCATCTGTATATATATTCATCACATCATTCTTTGTAGTTTCATTGGATTTGACAAATGAAATACTATGTTTGGGCATGGGGTTGGTAAAGATTTTCAAGATTTGGTTAGGAAGGGCAAGGACTTATTTCCTTGATCACTAACACCTCCAATAGAAAGATGACTAGAATCAATGAGGTCTTGGACAAGATGTTTAAGATGGTTACAATGTTTCGTGTCATATTCATTTTGTCTATGATAGTGGCAATAAGCATTTGATCTAAAGCTCGGGGGTAAAGGCTTAAATTAAGATCAAGTGTTTTGACAGGAGGCAAGGTAATCATTTGATGTTCTAAAGGTTGGGACATTGTGTTATGAAGGGTATCGAGTAAGGGAGTGAATTATCTTTTCGGGTCCCCATAGCTAAAGGGTATTGTGGCTTTAACAATAGCTACTTGGTTATTAAAATTTTGAGTTATTTTTTGAGGGGGATTGAATTGAAGGAAACCTTTATTCTATTTTCTAAAGAGTTGGGAATTGTTTTGGTTTGCGAGATCAGACTTCTCACTTTAGCTAGAAGTGGACTTTGTATCTCAACTACTAACCTGTATAAGAGTGAATTTGCACCCCTTATGAAAATTCCCCTTTTGATATTCTCCACCTTATAAAACCAAGTTCAAAGGCTTAATTACACCTAATCCCACTACTTTCATTCCACTGGGTGCCTATTTTGAGCGTCGGTGGGGGAATTTATGTCGAGGACGCCCATATGGTGCGTAGACGTCCACACAACACGCTTACATCCCTGGCAGATTCCTACGGTTGAACCTGTAGAGGCGTTACACTTCTCAATAGTAGTCGATTTGTAATGCCCTCTTCGATTGACTAGACCAAATATGGTTATTTTCTTCACTCTCTCCTTCAAATTCACTATTCACTCTTTCATTCCATCTTCTAGGAATTCAAAAGCATTCTTCAAGCATTCTAGTAGCACTCTTCACTCCTTAACAACAACTTCACTCCATCACTTTAGTAGAGAAAGTGTGGGACAACACCATTGAAGCAGAGAGTAATATCATTCTCTCCTCCATTATCCTTGAGTGATCTTGGTGGAGGTGGTAAGCTTCCCAATCTTCTCCTCTATTGCTTGATAGAGTAAGTGCATTTATTGTTTTGTAGTGTTTTAGTGTTCTTCATTACATTACTTTTTTTTATCATACTCACTTTCTTGGCTATCCATGGAGGTGGAAAAACCTAAACGGGGGTCTGATTGAGGTAGGCCCCTATATAGCCACCCAAAAAATTTCCTCCTCTTTGTGTGTAGGTGAATGTGCTTTTAGAGAGCTAGTTGGTGAACAAATTTCTTTGTGAGATCATTCTAGCCACCCTAATTCTCACATTTTTACTTTATCATATTAGAGCATATTTTGTTTATGTCATAGCATTATTTTGGCCCTTTAGTGGTAGTTAGCTGAGCTGTTAGCTTGTTTTCCTAGGATCGACCTTGTCTCTTTAGTTTTCTGGTCGTACAGACACCAGTGCACCATGTTGTCATCCTGGGACCGTGCTTCTATCCTCATGCAGAGAACTTTCTGAGGCATAGTGTTGAACCCAAAAACTGGCTCGCCTAGCCCCATTCTATATTTCGGGTCTATAGAGTGAGTTGAAGGACCCTATATTCCTCATCATTCTTGTCCGCATTTCCTAACTCCCCATTAAGGACGTAAGTTAGGGAAGCCTTCTACTCTTGGCCCTTCGTGACTTGGGGCCTTGAATGGTCGGTCCCCCTCTTACATTTTGGTGGACCGACATGAACCATTTTGGTTCCATTTTGTGATGTTGATAGTTCCTTTCCTGCACTCTGTGAGCAGGTGCAAGTGTTGTGAGGTTGTCACCTTACAACCCAACCTACCACCCGGTGAGCTGGTGAAGGGAGGTTCTAAAGGTGTTGCATAATGAAACCTTAATTGGGTCACTGTCTCATCCTTTAACCTTTAGGGACTCCGTGAAAGTATCATCCAATGTGCGTAATGGCCTCCTTCCTAGATAAACCTATCCCCTCTACGCAACTTGTGGATAGTGGTATTGGCATAACCTTCACTTCACAGGACCTACCGATGGGTTTTAACAGGGAATCGTCTCCTCTCTATATCCTTGCAGGGATCAATGGAAACATCATAGAAAGTGTTCTTGTTCATCCAGCATCACAAGTAAACATAATAACCGAGGAGATTATTTCGATTAACTTCTTACATAAAGATGGGTATGATGCACCTGTGAGCACCATCCGCACACATGACAGACTTTTCATGCCCCCTTTGGGTAGTATTGTCCTATCAGTCTTGGTTGGACCTAAATCTGTGAAACTCCTGTTTAATATTATCCCAAGGTCTGAGCTCTTTAGGGTGAAGTTAGGTATCCCTTGGTTGGTAGCTATGAATGTGGCACCCTTGTTAGTGCATAAATGTTTAAAAATTATGCACAGGGGTTCCGTGCATGTAATTCACGACACCAATCATAAACCACCGGTTGCTCATTGTAGCTACTCCTTGGACTACTTTTGGCCTACGTCCATTGGTCCTCTTCTACCTAGGGTGTACCTTTTGCACTCAATGTATCACAACAATAAGAAAGGGGGCCTAAGGCCGAAAGTGAAATACCCTTCGTCACCTTATGTTGTTTCACATAGGGCTTACTTAAAAGTTGATAGCGATGCCACTAAGGCATGCAAGAAGGAAAGGAAGAAGAGAAGCGGTCCTGAGATCCTCCTTCTTCCTCTTCCGCTGGTCAATCTAACGCATCTTCTCACTCTGATGTGGTACTATCAGACTCTACTTTGTGCTTGCAGGAGAATCTTATGGTGCCTGCTTGGTGAAATCCTAAGCATCCTGAATTCAAATTTCTTTTTTTTCCCATGGAGCCTAGACCCATTCAATATAACAAGGACTCCCATGGGGATTCCTCTTTGTCCTAACCTCTGTGGCCTCCTACCGCTCCTTCTCCCAAAGCAATGAATGGGAAGAGGCCTGCTACCAAGGCTCTTGAGCTGACTCCCCTGGCTGCTTCTCAACATGCTCCTCCTACTCCCGTTCAGGAATTCATTCCTCTACTGGGGACGACTGTAGTGGATGTTCCCACGGTTGAGTAGGAGCTTTCCATTCCTTTGCAACCTCTGGCCTCCAACTCAAAGAGTCATATAAATTTCCTTGCATGTGAGCACAAGCATTAGCGAAAGGCTCTTCTAGCTGAGCAATCCACCTCACAAAGGAAGGAGGAAGAGATGGCCACCCCTGCTTTAGAGCCTCCTGTAGTATCTTCCTCTCCCATTTCTTTTGCTTCTCTTCAATCTAGTTTCGCATTGCTCCCAACTTCTGTTATAAGTACGAATGCACCTAACCCCAAGGGGGTACAGGTGTTCATCGCTCCTTCAGTGGAGTCACCTTTGTTAATGTCTATTCCAGATATCTAGCCCCTCTTGAAACCCATGGATATGACTAATACCTTAGTTGTATCCACTGCGGTCCTTTCCTCCTCATCATCCACACCTCTAGCCTCGTCCATGGGGACTTTGTCTCCTCCAAATAAGCAAAAGGTGGAGTATGGTCCATCTAGCAATGAAGGATGTAAGAGGAGCCCACCTTCTTCACAAGATGGCCCCATGTTGACTTGTTCTATCCTAGTGACGGAACCAGTCCTGGCCTCCCCTGAGTTTGTCACCGCTCCCGAGTCATTCGATGAGCCTAGCAGTGAATCTCAAGTGTAGCCTACCCTATCCACTGAATTTAAACACAACACTCTTGTAGGGTGCATTAACTCTATGGATGAAGTTTTGGCCTTTTCAATGATCTTCACGAAATCACTAACCCTAGCTCCACAAGAGCTCAACGAAGAAGACCTTGTGGGGCCTTCTTTCTTGGCCCTTGTTGTGGGAGGGTCGAATGCTCCTCTTAACATCCCACCATTGCAAGCTCATCCTCCTTCCCACTATGATGATCTAGAGTGGGAAGCCGATGACCTCTTGGTCGATCAATGTTAGGAGGCCTCTTCTTGATCTTGTGTGTGTGTGTGTTTTGTGATGTGTTCCCTCATAATCGTGCTATGCGTGTCTAGATGACCCTCGTTACCCTTGTTGGTGCTTGGATATAGGCATGGTTTTTGTGTCGTAAATGTTCCTCTATTTGTATCATCATTCTTCCATGTTTGTGCTTGATTTTTGATAAATTGGGAATGATGCAAAGTGTTGGGGGAACTTAGGCCCCCCTTCCATGTTGACCCAATTTTTTATTTTTCCTTTTTTTTCTGCATTCTCCTTCATGGTCTCGATATAGGGGTTGATGACAGCCTATTTATATACTATTACTATACATATATATATTTATGAGTAGTCATGACTCCAAAATATTAGGCTACCCCAAGGTTCTTTGTTTCTTTATCTTGTTTCTCTTCTTTTCTTGAGTTTTCCCTCTCATGTGTGACCACCTTTCTTCAACATTTCAATTTTCAGAAAATGCATTCATTGCCAACGAATCTTTTCTCGAAAATCCTTGCAAACCTTTCTTCGAATCACCACATTTCAACTTGAACTTAATGTGGAACATGTTTCCTTCATCATGGGTTCATAAAGAAAGGACTTGAAAACCTTCCTCTGAAGCAAGAACAACTTTGACCTTCCCCTCGCATGGGGGATTATTCTTCCTTTTGAATTCCTTGATGAAGTGAACATCTCTCAAAAGGATCCCTTGATGATGGATCGCTCTGAGAAAGAAAACATCTATTTTTGAACTGGGCGTCCCTTGAGTGGACCCCTTCTTCACGATGGGTTCCCAAGGAACCCCTTTGAAAGTCTTCCAAATTGTCAATGGTTTGCGCGACTGTCCACTCACTCACCTACGTGGCCACTTCCTGACTCTGTGGAGTCCACTTTCCTAGGTTTCCTCCATGTGAGATATCTTGGGGGATACCTCCCTACAACTCTAAGAGCTTGTAAGGTGCTTCCTTTTAGCTTCCTTCATGCGAGAGATCTTGGGGATGGCTCCCCTATAGTTTTGTGTGTCTATAGGGAACTTTCTTGGGTTTCCTCCATGTGAGAGATCTTGGGGGTTACCTTCCCTATAGGCCTACAAGTCTATAGGGCGCTTCCTTGGATATTCTTCATGCAAGAGATCTTGGAGAATACCTTCCCTACAAGTCTGTGGGTCTGTAGGGAACTTTCCTAGTTTCCTCCATGTGAGAGATCTTGGGGGTTACCTTCCCTATAGGCCTGCAGGTTTGTAGGGTGCTTCCTTTGGTATTCTTCATGCGAGATATCTTGGAGAATACCTTCCATATAGGTCTGCAAGTCTATAGGGTGCTTTCATGTCTTCCTTCATGTGAGAGATCTTGGGGGACTCTTCCTAGGTATCCTCCATGTGAGAGTTCTTGGGGGAAACCTTCCATGCAGGTCTGTGGACCTGTAAGGTGCTTGCCTCACGGGGCTTCCTTCATGCAAGAGATCTTGGGGGTCACCTCCTTGCAGGTCCACAAGCCTATAAGGAACTTTCTTTCTTCAACTTCATAGCTCTGAGAAGTTATGAAGTCCTTCGCTTTCCCTACACCTTTAGGTTCGTTAGATCGTGGTCTGCTTCGTTGACAGTTCAGGTATACATTTCTAATCTTTCTCTTCTTCAATCTACTTACCGAAGCACTCATCAATATTCATGCTCACTAAAGTGGGGGAAAAATGTATAAGAGTGAATTTTCACCCCTTATGCAAATTCCTCTTTTTCCTTTCTCCACCTTAGAAAACCAAGTTCAAAGGCTTAATTACACCTAAGCCCGCTACTATCATTACACTGGGCACCTTTTTTTAGCATCGGTGGGGGAATTTCTATTGGGGATGCCTGCACGACATGTAGACATCCGCGTGGAACACTTACATCCCTGGAAAATTCCTATGGCTAAACCTATAGAGGCATTACACTTCTCATTGGTAGTCGATTTATAACGCCCTCTTCAGCCGATCGACCTGAATATGGCCATTTTCTTCACTCTCCTTCAAATTCACTATTCACTCTTTCATTCCATCTTCTAGGCATTTAATACAACTTCTTTTGCATCCCTTCAAGCATTCTTTAAGCATTCTAGCAGCACTCTTGCACTCCTTAGCAGCAACAACTTCACTCCATCACTTCAGTAGAGAAAGTGTGGGACAACACCATTGCAGTAGAGGCTCGAGTACTCTCATTCTCTCCTCCATTAGCCTTGAGTGCTCTTGGTGAAGGTGGTAAGCTTCCCACTCTTTTCCTCTATTACTTGATAGAGTAAGCACATTTACTGTTTTGTAGTGTTTTAGTGTTCTTCATTACATTACTTTATTTATCATACTCACTTTCTTGGTTGTTTGTGGAGGTGGAAACACCTAAACAGGGGTCTAACTAAGGTAGGACCCTATACAGCCACCCAAAATTTTTCCTCCTCTCTATGTGTAGGTGAATGTGCTTTTGGAGAGCTCTTTGGTGAACGAATTTCTTTGTGAGATCATTCTAGCCACCCTAAATCTCACATTTTTACTTTAACATATTAGAGCATATTTTTTTTATGTCATAGCGTTATTTTGGCCCTTTAGTGGTAGTTAGTTGGGTCATTAGCTTTTTTTCCTAGGTTTGACCTTGTCTCTTTAGTTGTTTGGTCATATGGATGCCAGCGCACTTGAGAGACTCTAGCGCACCCCGTTTTCATCCTAGGACCACGCTTTCGTCCTTAGGCAGAGAGCTTTATGAGGCGTAGTATTGAACCCAAAAACTAGGTCGCCTAGCCCCGTTCTGTATTTCAAGTCTATAGAGTGAGTTGAAGGACCCTATAGTCCTCGTCATTCTCGTCCCATATTTCCTAACTCCCCATTAAGCTGAGGTAAATTAGGGAAGCCTTCCGCTCTTGGCCCTCTATGACCTAGGGCCTTGAATGTGGTCGGTCCCCCTCTCTTACATAACTAAATTTTGATAATCATGAAGGGTGATACATAAGTGCATGAAGGACGGGAATTTCATCATGGTGAGCTTATCTTGAATCTTTCTTTGAAAATTTTCCATAAACATCTTTTGAAGGTGAGGGTAAGGAACTTTGAAATCAATTTGGGAATAAAGCAATTGATATCGTGAGATAAAGTCAGTTATCTTTTCTTCTTCTTTTTGCTTGCATCTCATCAAATCAGCCAAGGTCATCTTAGGAGTCATATGCACTTGGAAATTCTTAACAAACACCTCAACAAGTTGATCAAATAAAAGAATTGAGTTGTTCGATAGAGAAGAAAACCATTCCAAGGAAGTATCTTTCAAGGACCTAGGGAAAATTTTAGCCAAGATTTTATCATCAAGACCAAAGTCACTACATAAGGTTGTATAAGCATTAACATGGTTAGAAGGATCTCCCTTTTCTCCATATTTCTCAAATCTAGGCACCTCTACACCTTGTGGCATCGGTGTTTGCAATATCTCTAAGGATAATGGACTGCTTTTGACATAATATGTAGGTGGGCCATTTTGATTTTGGTTGATGGTGGAAAATTTTTTTTGAAGGGATGAAACGGTTTGGAAGAGATGACTAATGAGAGGGTCATTGCTTGTGTTATGAGATGGAAGTGAAAAATGTGAAGGGGTGTATGTGTTCAAAGGAAAAGTGAATGGAATGCTTATAGGTGGTAAATTTATAGGAGATATGACATGTGATACCACAAAGGAACTAGGGATGCTAGCGAAAATACCCACAAAAGGAATCAAATTACTAGTTTGTTGCATTGTTGTTATGACTTGAGGGTTGGTATAGGTGGGTATTGAGGAAAATTTTGTGAGAGCAATAATTTTAGTTCCTCCTTGGCTTGTGACATTGCTATTAGGTAAAGGACAACTAGTTGTTGAAGTGAGGTGTTTTCCAAAGATTTGAACTATATTTTTCACAAGGTCAGTCCATCATCACTTTCAAGCATGCGGTGAATGTTATCTATAGTAGGGATGGCAGTAGTTGAAATATTGTCATTTTTCACTTGTTGTTGTAAGTTTGTTCGGTCCTCATGAATTTGAATTATGGTTTCTTGTAGGACACTATCATTCCTTGTTTCAACTTTCACACTATTTGAAAGAAAAGAGTTTTTAAGGGTATTGTCCATACCTAGTGTACTAATGTCAATACTAGGAGTGAAAGAACTAGACAACCCAAGATCCACAACAATTGTGTTATCATGGGATGGCATAGTCTCGAACTTCGTCTCACTACAGTATTAGCAATAAGACACCAAATACTCATACAAGTGCTACTAAATGCAAGGTGAATGCAATGAAATATAAGCTAAGAACAATGAAACGCTTATAACATAAATTCTAGAAACTAAAATAGAAAGGAAATAACAACAAATAGAAACTCAGAAACAAAGCTTTAAATGCTAGAAAATGCAATGCGGAATCTGCATTAGGGCTGATTCACCCAAGGTGGTGAATGAATCCTAATGAGATTTTTTTTTTAATTTTCAAAAAAAATTAGTTAAATTTTATGCTTTTATGTTTTATGATTTGTATGTTGAATGAAAATGCAAATTTTGTGTCATTTTTAGTGAAATGAGATGCACAAATGCAAGCTATATGAGCTTTCACTAATGCAAAAACTGAAAAACCTTAGAATGCAAATTAACCAATGCAATGTTAATGCAAGCAAGGTCTAGAATGATAATGCACTCCAAATCAGAATTTTATGTTCTAAATGCAGGTTCACAAGATGTTGTATATGAAATGTGGGATGGATGCTATCATATGACCTAGGACATAGAGCATACCCACTTTCCACCTACTACATTCAAGGGTAACCCTAAAGATTTCAATGCAAAAGAGAAAGAAAGCTTGTAATAGGGTTATCCTAGGGGTTGAATGCAAACTAATAAGGGGTTCACCACCAAGTAAGAACTTGGAAAGGAAAATGAAATGCAAGATGAAATACAAAACCCTAATTGAATGTAATGCACTACAAAATGACTTTGAAATGTAAGTGAAACAAAACAGAAAGCTACATAAAGGAAGATGTGTACCTGGGAAACTAGTAATGACTAGAAGGAGTTATGAAGCACTGGAAATTCTACTTTTAATGTTGAGTGGGACTCATTTTCCAAGCTAGGTGAATTAGTCCAGTTTCTAGAAAACTATGCAGGAACAAGAATCTGCCAAAAGGGTATTTGAATCAGCAAAAATCTAAATTTTGAATAGAACTGGGACTCATTCTCTAGAAGTCTTGAATTAGTCTAGTTAGGATTTTCTAAAGCTTCAAAATCTAGTCCTGCTCTTCTCTATCTGCTCTATCCTTCCTGATTGAATTTTGGATCTGAAACCTTGGTTTGCAACCTGTAGGTATTCTCCAAGGTTCTCCAAGGCTTGATGATAACTTTGACAACTTTGAATGATTTGCAAATTTTCTCCAATATTTCTCCTTAGGAAATCTACAACTTGGACCTGCAAATCACACACAAAGGAGGGGAAAATTTTGTTGGGTTAGTGAATAGGGGCTTGTCTTGGTCAAACCCCTTGTTGGTAATTAAACCTTAAAATAGAATGAAATATGAATGGAGAATGATGAATGAACAAAATGAGATGTTGCAACTCACCAAACCCTAGCAATAAGAGGCTAAAAACATGCATGCAATGGCTCCAATGGATGTAGACCTTGATTCTTTCCTAAATGTTGCAGATCTTGAATGAAATGTTTGCTTGAATCACAAAATCCTACACCACCATTTTTAGCTCTAAAACAACATGATGCATGAAATCCTTTACATGATTATTGATGCTTCAATGTTGCTCTAAAATGCTTCATAATCTGCTCTTGCAGACACTTGAATGCTCTTGTGAACTCAAACTTCCTATAAGAATTATCATTCAACTTGCTAGGTGTAAAATGAATGAAAGAAACTTGTACTTATACTCAATTATGCAATAATTCCCAAAATTGGAACACTACAAGCTGACATCATATCTAGGAGGATAAAATCCTGCCAGAAATTTGAATTAATTTTGATTTTGGACCACACGAGACTCATTCGCCAAGGTGGTGAATAAGTCCCAAGAAGCCTAAATTTTGGGACCAATTTTGAAAATTCCTAGAAATGTGTGAAACCAGGTTTGGGACCAAAATATCTAGGTGGGATTCATTGTCCTATATCACTAAATCTAGGCCATTCAAACCTGAAACACCTGAATTATGATTGGCTAATGATTGGTGTCGGGATTATCCTTGAAAAGATGCAATAAATGAGGCTTTTGGACGCAAAATAAGGCCAATTAAAGCATAAAGAAGCCCAATTATTAATGAAAAGCCTAGAAAAGTGTGAAAGTGTGTTACAACACTTTACAACACTTTAAATAAGGTAAGATTAAGGTTTATTTTGATTAAAAAGAGGTTTATTAGGTTCAGTTTATCAATAAAACCTTAGAGAATTGTGAAAGTGAGTTACAAAACTTCACAACACTTTAGCAAGGTACCATTTATATTCATTAATTCACAAGGGTCCAAGACCTAATTTGAATGTGTTAAACACATTACAACACTAAATCAAGGTAATATTAAGCCTAGTTCACAAGGAGGGCCCAAACAAGGGAAAAGCAAAAGGGGTACTTTTTTTGTTACCACATTCATATATTCATGTAAATTGGAAATTCAATTCTAAAAGTGTAGTCCGTGTATTTATGTGTATATTTTCTGATAAAATCCTCTAAGAATAGGATATTCGAATGTTTTCTATTGTATTTTAATTTACCAGTTATTGCATTGAGGTCCTAAAAGGAGTGCAAGTGGGATAGTTAACTAAAGGGTAAAAAATCAAGATAAATTGATTGAAGAGTAAAATTTCAAGATAACTAAGTGAACCTAAGAATAACACATGAAAATTTGGGCTAAGTTGGGGTAATATAATTATAGTAGTGGAGGAGTGAAATTATAAGAATAAATGAGGATTGAATTAGGAGTTGGGAATTATTTACAAATTTTGGTCAGGTAATAGGTGAACTCTTATTCTATATAATCAATCCTTGGCACAAATTGAAGATCCCATTCTAACTATCAAATGATACATTGAACTATTAGGTTATTAGGCATTCCTATCAAATCTAATCCATCTAATTTGGTATTGATATGTAAAGAGAAAATATGGAGCTAACATCAAGTTATCACTTGTGATGTGAAAACTTGGATATTGTTATCCTTTTGTAGATTTAATCTTGTAACCATATCCTTAGAAATTTTAATCTGTATACATGAATTCTTTTATTTTAAAAATATTGTATAAATGAAATAAAAAAAATCAATACTATAGTGTAGTTCATTAAGCTTAATATAATAAATGGAGAAGAAATGACATTTAGACTACCAAAACATAAATATAATCTACCACATCCACACAAGACTCTAGGTTTTAAATCAATTTAGTACATCTTTAAGGATTGGCCAAAAGAAAAAGGAGATGTAGTGACCAATGCTAGAAGGACAAGAGAATCTTATTTTCATAGAGCTCTACTAATAAATCAATGTGCTTAATTATTCATAAAACTTGGCATATATTTTGGACACTATGTACACTATAATTGAAGTTTGTATTATGAATGAATAGTAACAACTTATAATAAATCTAAATGGAGTTACTTTATAAGAAATGTTTTGATCTTCCTTTAAGCCTAAATTGAGATCTGATGTTATAGAAAAGTAGTCATCTTAGGAGAATGATATATTTGATGTATTAGAGAAGTAAGTTGGAGATGGTGTTTATCTACCAAGATTGAGAAATGATGAAGATTATTCAATTTCTATTTTTTCAAGATAAATCTGAGAAGAAATGGTTAAAATTTTTAATCTAAATTTAGAAATATAAGTTGTATTCATTTGCATGCAATGTGGGTGCCCTTGTTATATATGATCTTGGAAAATATAATTTAATAGTTGCATCCCAAAACATGCAATTCATATAGGGCATAAGAGGGGTATTTTTTGTAATCTCCATGCTAATAGATGAATATTTTCATCAATAGAGTTTCCTTCACCACTGATGAACTAAATACCTAGTTTTAAGGTTCCTATCCATACGATTTTTCAAGGAATAGCATGCAAACACATATAATGAAGGAATAACTATTATGCCTAGTTATTTTTATGTAATTGTGAATCAAAAAGTCCATGCTAAGATCACATGCCAAGAATGCACCCACTATTAATAGAGGAGTTAAAAAGGATAAAAAATATCTTGGCATGGTTCATTTACTCTTGACATCCTATCATTTCATTCTAGAAGGTACTTCTATTGGTCCATACAAACTTCCCAAGTACAAGTTAAGAATATTAAAATATGATATATTTATTACCAATTGAATAATTTACTAGCTAGAATTTTTTTTTTAAGGGAATAATAAGTATACCTCTAAGTTATTAATTTTTTCTCATGGGTGTAAATATAAATTTTCTAGTACAATCTAAAATTGGTGAGTTAATTAAAAGGAATTTGAGTTTAATAGATGGACCCATATGTACTATGATTCTAAAGAAAGAATTAGAGAATTTATAGCTTCCAAGAGGATAAAGAATTTGAGCTATAGATATGATGCAATATTTGATGGTGATAAATAGATCATTATTATAGAATACATAATGAATATACAATGACAAAATTGAGAGAAAATGGTAAATTTAACTTGAGGAAGATGAACTATGCCTAACTTCTCTTATTTATAGGATGAATTTATTTTAGGCAATATTGACTCCAATTTACTCTTGGATACAATTAGAGATAAAATTTAAGGAATGGATAGCCTATAAGGGAATATTAGTGTTATAGTTTGGTAAAAGATCCCAATTAGGAAGCATATATGGAGAGATCTAAAATGTTTTTTAGAACATGTATTTGAGGGCTCAAAAATAGGAGAATCTTTAGGATGTCTACCAAAGGCCACTATGGAGGAACTATCAACAACAATCCCTATGACTTCATTATTATCATTCATACATCGAGCACATTCCTAAAATCAAGTGTTTGTTATTGTTTCTCTTTCTATGTTATTTCCAATTCCCATATTTTTTAATATGTATGTTAATATGTTAGAGAGTGTGATTGTGCATGGCTATGTATGGGTGCAATATGCTGCAAATTCTACTTGTATATGGCTAGATTAAACAATTAATAATAAGTGCTAAATAATCAATAAAATAAACTTACAAATCTAGATTTTTTCTTTAAAATAATTAAGTATTATCTCTTTTTGAAATATTTGCATTTAAATATTTAAAACTTAAAGAAATGAAAATGAATAAATAAAGTTACCATCAAATTGATGTAAAAACATTGCCAATGGAAATAGAATATTCTCATCTAGTTGGAAAATCAAAATCTATCTAGTTTTTATGTGACAAGTGAGATTTTGGAGGCCTTGCAAGCTATGGAGTTGAAAACATTGCAGGAAATAGAATGTTCTCATATCAAAATTTATCTTTTTTTTATGTGATAAATGAAATTTTGGAAGTTTTTACCATTAAAAGGTAGCTAAAACTTGTTTTAGACTCAAATCTAAATCAATTGCAATAAATATTACATGCCCTAAACTATGCAATTTAACCCTAAAACTACAAAATTCATTGCAATATCTGGATCAATGACTAAGCATGGACTTTCCCTTTTCCTTCACTCGAAGCCAACCCAATCACTATCGCTAGTTAATGGTCACTATCACTCTAGTAAATATTCACCATGCAATCTTTTCACCAAATATTCATTGTGCAGTCTTTTAAGTTATTCCGCCAAATGAACCCAAAAAGTTAGTTGTTGGTTCATATAAGTAGTTAAAAAATAATAAAATAATACCTTCAATCATTCACGTAGCTTCAATCAAAGTCATTATTTAATTTATTTTTTACAATCACCGAAATACCTTCGATCAAAGGTCCATCTTCAATTGAAGGTCCATCATCAATCAAAGGTCATTTTGTTGAGACCTTACATCAAAGGATCTTTGTTCAAAGATATTTCTTTGAACAAAGGTGTTTAAGTAAATCTTACTCACTCCCTCCAAGAAAATTATTGTCTCAAAAGTGGTACTTAGTACTATGAGTTAAGCCTTGTTGGAACACTTATGTTTCTTAGTAGTTTTATCAGACTTGGGTTGTTCTTTGGTTTATTCTTTGGGCTATCTAGCCAATAATACTGAAGACTATGATGACTTGATGAACCCCATGAAGATTATATTTCCTTGCTCATGCATCAAAATTTCAAAGAAAGTTTCAAATGAAGGAATTACATAGTTCCCTACCACATTCATCTTATGAGTATGAAAACTAGAAACAAAAGTGTCATATTTAAGACCTAGTTTTTCATTGCATTATATATCAACTGGATATCCCTCTTCTCAATGTTACATTCTTTGAGTTATGTTCTTATATATTTTACCTTAGTGATGTAGTCTTGTATGTTGTCAAATATCTTTGGATCAAAACTCATGAGTTCATTGTTGATTTGACAACCTCTTACTTCATTAGTTTTACCATGTAGAGTGCCTTTAGTGTGCCCGAAGAATCTTTGGGAGATTTACATGTTTCAATATGAAATTAAAATTCTAAAGACACTAAACTTCTTAAACATCTAAGTGCTTTATTATTTTCAAGAATCCACAAAAAATTATCTTTAGCGTCAATAGGTTCAAAAATTGTACCTTCAACATACAAAGTATACCCCATAATTATTAATGCATTCCATGCATTTTTTTTTCCAAGTTAAGTAGTTGTATGCATTTCACAAAGGAAACTAAGGATGACCCATTTTTCTAGGAAAAAAAGCATGAACTCAAAGAGTAGAAAGGGAAAAGACACAAAGACACCCACTTGAATACTCAATCAAAGCATTCCCTCTCAAAATATTGGAACTTTATAAGTAGTGTATTTAGAATGCAATGATTATTGCTAGATTATAGTTCAAGATGCCAAATATATCCCTCTCGTACAAAGAATATCACTAAATTTTGCAATTATGTGAAATTATAAGCCAAAGTAAAAATGCAGATGTTTGAAATTTTTACTTCTAGTGCAAAATATGGAAAATCTACATAGATGACTATGTAGAGAATTGCAATACCTTCTCACACCTATCGGAACTCAAATAATGGAGATCGTGGGTACAAGTTGTTGGTGTTTTTTCTAGTACACCTAAGGAATCTCTAAAGAGTAGCCAATTCCTATGTTCAAGACTCCTATGTTAACGGCCAAACAAGATTTAATCTTTAGGATCAGAATCCTTCACCCTTTAGGGGCTGGTGGAGACCAAGGAGGTGCCCAAGATATTTAACTGACACCTCCAGACTACAAATCAAAACCAAAATCACCAACAGATGGTAAACAACATTATTCACTCAGCGCCGGCCACCGCCATAAATGTCCACAACGGCTTTGTAATCATGTAGGAAAACACTTCATAATGATTCTCATTGTAATTGTAGCTGAATTCCTAAAACAACTAGCATTCCTACTTCAAGTCGGTCACTGAATAGACAAATTGATATACCCTTATTTGAAAATAGATCAGTGCCTTGTTTCATAGGGCATCAGAGTCACATATACAAAGATTAGTAACACGAAAATGATTCTAAATCTGATGAAATTGACTTCTCTCACAACAACTTTGCATTATGGAGTTCATAACTTCCTAGTATATATGGCTTCTATCGATCCTTATAGTAAAATTGTACTGCTTTTAACTCATGACCCTCATTTAGGGAATTCCTTAATTGATTACTTGAATCAAAGTAAAATAGAGACATTCAAATAGATATTTGAAGATGTATAGACATTCATTGACATTTCCCACCTAAAAATTCAAGCAAAGATTTTACAATTCAGAGAGCACATGTAATTGAATTCATATACGTCAATTTTATGAATCCAATCATTTCTCGCGAAAACTATTTCAAGATAAATTTATATTTTCTCATCAAAGATCAAAACAAGATAATACTATATTCACCATCTCTCATGCCTAGTGTTCTACCCGCATACAAGCACTCAACTCCAAAACCTCTTTTCTTATTAGAATCTTCAACCCCAAACACTCCTAAATCTTTTTATGAACAAGGAAAAGAGAAATGCTCTACCAACAAACGCTACCAATACAAAATTTCATTTCCCATCTTACATCGAACTCCATATACATTTCAAAAAAAGTCCCTCACGATTGATTCCCAAAGGTAAGAACACATTAAAATGGGAAGAAAATCTGCAACCCCACCGCGGGAAATGTGTAGCATCACCAAAATTCCCTTTGTCGCTATAGGGTGCACGCGAATAATGCATCCTGCATGTTCCACACGTCACAGCTTCCAACTAGGACCCAAAAATGATAAGCAAACACGCATACCCAAAGAAAGGGCTATTAGGAATCATCACAACAATTTCTAATGCACCATTTCATCCCATTATTTACGGTATCTTTCTCAATTTACCATCCACCTTTATGCTTTTACCTTCAAAGACCTACACCTATGATATATAATGCGTCTACATCGTAGAAGTTGCAAGTGGGGAAGGGGAGAGGCAAATTTTATTCTTCCTCATCCTTTCCTTTTGCAGCACAATGACATCTTTCCTACTCAGAGTCCTGGTAGCCAATGGAGGAATGGACAATATCTCTTCACCAGGGGCCAAAGTTTGACCCAAGGTTGCAAGATACCAGCAGTAGTCAGAGTCAGTCTTTGTCTCGTTGTTTGACGAGTTATCTCTGAGGTCAATGGGTGAATTTTGGAATTTGAAGGATCCATGCCCATATCTTATCTTTCTATCTACCCCAGTAATGTATTGAAATGACTCCTTGCCTTTGTCTTCCATCTTTTCCGTAGCAGCATTCTGGAATTGCAACCTCCAACTGCACCTTGTTGGTACAATCTTGGGATTGTTAACAGGGGCATCCATCTCTACCATTGGAGCATGCTCTGGAACACAGGAACCAGGCCTCTGTGAACTTAATCAAACTAACCTTCTTGCTAGATCCATAGAAGTTATCGGCGTACTCATTCTGTGACCAGAAAATATAGACTCTCAACCTCCTCTCTCTGCAACAATTTGAGAAATTAACACTTAATTACTATGGAAAAAATAGCAATGCATCACTTCTATTTATTGATAAAAGTGATGATATCAATCACCATTGCTTAATGAAAATGAAAACACACGCGTAAACTAGGAAATTTGTTGGAGTGTGTGTTGTCACTGTTTAATTCTCAAGTGCATGAAAATCTATAGATTGCACTTCATGATTACCAACAATTAAGTCTCCACATGCACAGAGATCAATTTGATCGCTCCTATAGAAAGTTGGCCATTAATGTGTGCTGGTTGCAAATGGAAACGGCTATCACGTGTCATTTTATTAACTTTGAATATATGTCGTTGATCTCACGCCGAGATGGAAAATTGAACAGTCTCATTTTGGATGACCAGGCTTGAAGTCCAGCGGTGCTTCGTTGATGTGTCCTCGGCCAATGGTGCTAACCCACCTTAGAAGGAAAATCCTCTGTCAGAGGGCCCCACACATTTCACAAACTAATTAGGTTGGTCCACGTGTCGAGATCTCGTTGATCTCACTACTTTTAATGGGAATTCACTTTTTTCTAGCAAACCAGCGGGGAACGGTGGAGATTGTTCCCAAGATTTGATCTCAATCGTCAGTTTTGGAACCACGGGTCATAAGCTTGATAGTGGAGACTAGGCCTCACAACTGTATGAAGATGCATCTTCATTTCGCTAACCTCATGGCTTTTAACAAGCCGGCATTTATCTCCCGCGAGCTAGTGGGGTACAATCAGGATCTCTTCCCACAATCCCATGATCTTTAAACCTACACATGTGATAAAGTTAGCATTTAATAAAGGGCCTTTGTTAGGCCAATGGTGATATGACCCTCGCAGGCTGACGACGTAAGCTCAAGTCATCAGGAAAATTAAGACTCGACCATAGGAAAAGATTAAGGTCGATGGGACAATTGTTGACTAGTGCTTCTAACCAAAGGGGTTGGTAAACAAACATGCACTACGGCGCAAAGGATGACTTAAGGAATCAAAGATCGGTGTGGTAGGTCAACGTGAGATTAGAACACTTGAATACTTTCACAAGAAAAACCCTACTCGCTTATGGAGAGAAGGGTTTTAAAATATAGACTAATTCCATGGGGAATGAGAAAATTCTTCAAAATTTTAGAAGCTCCATCAGCGGCTCATGCTCGAGGATGCATACCCCCAATGGGTATAGCAAGAATCTAAATCTTAGGTATAAGTAGACCAGGGTAGAAGACCAAAACTTAGGAGCTTACCTGGACTAAGCAAGCAGACACAGTAGAAAGCAAACAAACCAACCTATGTACAAGATTTACAAAATATACATGGAAATTCATCTCCAGAAGATGGAGGCCCTAGGCCCCCAAAATTTAGGGACAATTCTTTCCTCTGTCAAATACTTTGGCCTATTTTACTGGTAGTGAATTCATATGGATATTGTGTAGTTCTAAACCATCAATACCATCACAATTAACACTGCTTATGACATTAGATTTATCTTTATCACTTTTATCCTTCTCTAGGATAGGCTCATCAAGCTAAATAGGAAAGATGAAACCCTCATACTCCAGATTGTCTTGAGGTATAAAAGCACATTATATTTGCTCATCAAATTTGAAATCCTCATAGACACTTTGGCTCATACCAGGCCAATCTTCTACAAGATTAGAGAAAAGAAAAGTATGACCAGACATATCCTTTGCCCCTTTTCCACAAGTGTTTCCTTCATGAGGTGACATGAGTTCCATGATTAAATCCATAAGGTAAGGGGCATCTCCAAAAAACTCCCTTGCAACTTCATACTGACTTGTATCTGTAGACACCTAAAAATGACCTAGGCCTGCAAGCTTCATTTTTACCACTTTCGTCCTAGCATAATTGTGACATTTAATTATGTCCTTGGTCCACAGTCGACTATTAATTAAATAATTTATAATTGTTTAATTAATTCATGTCTTTGTATTCTTCATGATTATTAAATAAATAAATTTTATTTATTTATTAAATACGTCATTAATTGTCTAAGTCTTCCCTTAATTAAATAAATTTCTTAATTTATTTAATTCCCCTTTGTCATATATTTCTTCCTGATTATTAAATAAATAAATTTTATTTATTTACTTAATATGTCACTAACTGTTTTAATTAAATAAATTCAATAATTTATTTATTTAATTAATCTTATCTTCTAAAGTTACCAAAACAATTTAATGTCAATGTAATATTCCTCTCATTTTAAATAAATTAAATTATTTAAAATGTCATCACAATCTTAACTGTCAGTCCATTTTGGTAAATAATCTGAAAAAGATTATTTATTGTCTCATAAAATCCATAATTTGAATTAATTTAATTCAAATTGGCATTTAATCTTCTAAAAATCAAGCAATCGGGTAGATTCTTGATTTTCCAAATTTGATCTTCAGTCCAAATCTTATCTTCTTGATTTTTCGAATCTCGCAAATCGGGCAATCTTATCTTCTTGATTTTCCAAAATCTTTATTTTCCTTTTTAATTATTTTTGTTGTCTCACGATTCTCCACAATCACATCATTATCTCGAAAGATATTTTCTTAACGCCTTCACACTGTCTCAAGCCCAAACCCCACTAGGGATTCTCAGTTTAATCAGACCTCTCATTTTGTTCTCATCTTCTAATTTATATCTCATCCCATTCTAAATGCATTTCCATGTTCTACATTTTCCTCTCACTTTTCGATTACACACAAACACGCTGACATTTTATACATTTAGTCATTTGCATTATTAGATTTATTATAGAATTTATTATAGTCATTTGATCAATTTTGGCATTTTTTTTAGGCATAGACATTGGCAATAGGCATAGGCATTTAGACATATCAAATCCTTCAAGGCTTGTTGTAGGACTTAGACAATTTTCATATTTTTCTTGCACAATGAATCTGAGGGCCACACTATCCAGCAAGTAAGAAGGTATTACGAAAGGGAATCATGGAGGTATCAGCAATCAGGTATAATTGTTATTTCGTTTACTTCCTTTGTGTTTCGTAAGATCTTTGGGTTTCGTTTATTTTTATTATTTTTTGCTAACAACTTCCTAACCAATCCTAAAAAGAAATCCCTTGATTACAGTATCATTCCCTTGGTTACTTGTTCCTTTGAACTACTCCTCACATGGATGAAACAATGTTGCAATATTTGTATACTTTGCAGAATCATCAAGTAATTCTCTCTCCTCAGCACAAAATAATGCGGCATGAATATTCATCCAATCATCATGTGAAACCTGAATAGTTGACATTTCAATTACATCTTCAAGTACACAACTTTTCACCAAAGTAAATTCAGTACAATCATCCACATCCTTTTGAACATCTATGCTACATCCAAAGTAGACATTATAGTCTTGAACTTCCTCCTTATGTGGGCTACTATCACACTTGGGTGTCATAAAATCATAATCAGCCTTTAGATGCTTATCAAGTACAATTTTCTCAATTACATGTTGGGAAACCAATTTACCAGTATCTGTATTGTCATAATCTCCATTCAATTGGGATATCACCCAATTAGGGGCAATGTTTTCAAAGGCATAGTTGCTAAGCTCAATATCACCTTGATCTTTATTTGTACCATCCATGACACATCCACCAGTGAGACTTTCCAAATGCTCATCGGGGGTATCCTCAAAAAGAGGATTGCTCCTACACCAATAGGAGTTATCATTCATAATCTCTCTATCTGATGTAGGGTCATCGAATAAGGGATTCTTCCAAACTTTCATTATAATTGGATGTATCTCATCATCTTTAATGTGAAGATTCCAACCATTCTAATTATCAACACCTTCAAAATCAGTGTAGTCACTTGAAGAATAGTGGGAAATATTCTCAACATCCTCCTCATTTTTGCCCTTATGACAATTGATCCACATTCAGAGAATTCTTCACATGAAGAGAATTGTTCACTGCCTAGAAAGCACAGATCCTCCAAGCTATTAACATATCCCCTACTAGATGTGAGAGATTTCGTCTCCACTTCATAAGAAGAATCATATTCAATAGAGGATTGTTCTAGCTTGATCTCATCACTTTGATTCCTCATTTGTACCATATCATTAAGATCGAGTGTATTCCCATCATGGACTGATGCATGATAGGTGTTGGCTGAATCAATTTGTGAGGTTTCAACATCTTACTCTTGTGTTTTCTCACAGAATATGACATCCCAATGAAGATAATTGGGTACCATCTCTTTGTTCTCACATTTAGTCTCTTCATTCTCATCACTGTCATATGCATCTTCTTCTATGTTTCTTGTAAAATGATAGCATTCAATAATTAGCTTCTCAGATTATGATACCTCTCCTTGATCTAATAATCTCCATCTCTGATTCTCCTCACTATGGAAATTGTTTCCCACATTCTTGGAAACAACTATGGGCATATGACCATGCTCAATTTCTTCCACAGTGTTAATCCAATCTACTATTTGATCAAGGCTATGGGGCTTTTGATCCTTAGACCACTAGCTTGATCCTGATATGTAGGATTCACAAAAAAAATTAATACACATTATATCATTAGGCCTAAAGCTCTTGGGTATCTCCATCAAAACATCCAAGAATCTTGAAAACAAGTCATATGGTGACTCATTTGCATGTCTCTTTATTTCATACAACTTTCCAATAGAGGAGATCAATTCATTCCTTCCCATCCTTAGCTGATGATGTGAGTTTGATGCTTTCTCATGATCTACACCTCTAGGAAATAATGTAGATACAACATCTAAAAGTTCCTCGTCCTGACAGACACTTTTGTTTCTTAAATGACTTGGCTCAATAGCTAGAATTCTACTAGAGCTAGTTGTTCTAATCATTGCAGGTCCCCTCATAATTGAGTATTTCAAATTATTCTCAATATTCACAGCCTCTTGGTAGGCTCGCTACAAGGTAGCAGGCTCTTTATCCCTCAGCAAGAAATGCATTCCTCTATCAAATGCTCCCAAGGATATGACCAAGCACTCTGCATCATTTGGTTTGATATGCTCTGGAATTTCCCTTATAACTTTCACAAATATAAGGTTAAAAGCAGGGACAAACTCCCCTTTATCCCTAGAAATCTCCATGAAATTCTTTCTTGCAACATTTGGATTTATCCTTTCACCAAATTGGTCCATGAAAGTTGTCTTAAGCTCATTCTAACAATGTATAGAAGAAGTGGACAGAAAAGAGAACCAATCTCTTGCATCCCCCTTTAGGGATTGAACAAATAGCGTCATAACCACATCTTTAGGGTCTATCTCATAATCACCGATCATATCAGCAAATTCTTGCACAAGCCTATCTATTGATTCTGACTTTTCACCGTTGAACCTTGGAATTTTTTTCCCTGATCTTGGGTGGTACCACATTTGCATACCCACAAATACTATTAAAATTGATAGGCTTGTACCTATCAGTACTAAAGTTTCCTTGGTGAGACAATGACTGTTCACTATGTATGCCTTTATCCATATTTACACCAAATGACATAAATGGACAATCTACCCTAAATTCTTGCAAAGAAATTTTAAAATATACTGAACAGTTATACAATACTACCTCAATTCCTTTTACAAATATGATCCTAAGCCTCTAGTACATGTATTTCCCACAAATGCTTCCTAAAATCTTAGCAAGTTAACATGCTCTTTTCCTCATAATGCACAATTTTAACTCATACATAAAATCATGTTAAAATACTCCAAATATTCCCTCATCTAGTGCTAATTCACTCATTAGGGAACCATTTACATCTCCAGTAAGGAAAATTCATCTTGATCTATCAATTATACATTTCAATTTCTTCAAATTCTATGAAAATACCTAGTAATCTGCAATAGATAATTGTTCTTTTCCCTTTTAGATTGCAGATCCAATCAATTCATATATGCTTTAATAGGTTCTTTGAGTCAAAGTCGTCACCTCCTTCCAGAGGACTAAACTTCAGGTGAGATGAAGTTTCTTTACAAGAAATATATATTTTGGGCTATCTTCCACAGTAGAGTCATGTTTGGATCCTTCAATCTTTGTTGCATTTAAGAGTATTTGCCAGGTTTAAGAATTTGTTGTTTTCCAATCAAGATGTTTGGGTTCATTTAACCCTTTGACTCTGCATTTTGTATCTGCATTTGGAGAATGAGAATTTCCCCAATAGAGTCACCATTTTGTTGGTGTTTTTACCAGTACACCTAAGGAATCTCTAAAGAGTAGCCAATTATTATGTTCAAGACCCTTATAGTGAATGGCCAACTGACAAGATTTAGTCGAAGACTAGAATCTTCTACACTTTAGGCCCTCTGAGACCAAGGAGGGTGGTCCTAAAAGATATTTAACTTGACACTCTCCATGAATGACAAATCAAACCACAGATCAGTTCCTATAGATGGTAAACAACATTATTCACTCAAAGGCTAGCTAATCTTAAAGAAAATGTCCATTAATCTACTAGGAACAAGGGAAACACTTCATACACATGCCTCATTGTAATTATAGTTGAATTTTAAAATGAATTAGCATTCTGATTTCAAGTCGGTCACTAAATAGACAAATTGATATACCCTTTATGTGAATATTTGAAAATGGATCAATGCCTTGTTTCATAAGGCATCAGAGTCACATATACAAATATTAGTAACACATAAATTATTCTAAATCTGATGAAATGGACTACTCTCACAACAAATTTTCATTATGGAGCTCACAAATTCTAGTATATGCCTTCTTATCAGATCCTTTGTAAATAATTACAAAATCATAACCCCATTTACGCATTTTAATAGATTACTTGAATCAAAGAGAAAACAGAGACACACATTCAAATAGATATTTGAAGATGAATGAAGACATCATTGACATTTCACTCAAAATTCACAGAGATTTACACCAGGAGAGCACATATATCATAATGATATGTTCACTTTATGTATCAATCATTTCTACAAAACTATTTAAGATAATTACATATGTTCATCAGATCTCAACAAGATAACTGCTCTATTCACTATCTTCATGCCTAATGTTCTACCTAGACAAGCAGCTGACTCAAAACTTGATCATAACTCAATCCCTAAAAAATGAGCCCTAAATTCCCTTTTATAGAACAAGGGAGCGAACAAGCTACCGGCTCAAATGCAATTTCAATACAAAAATTTCATTTCATCTTACATTTAACCTACATTTCAAAATTCCCCACGTACTGATTTTGTAAGAACACGTTGAAAAATGGGGAAGGAAAATTTGCAACCGCCATCAAAAGGGAAATGCAAAGTACCGCAAAAATTCCCTTTGTCACCAAGTACACAACGAACCAGACATCCACATCGCCACAAAAGTGCATAGTCAACACCGGACCCAAAAAAATGATAGCCCCGTACACCAAAGAAAAGAGGAATCACCACAGCAATTTATCAAAAGAAAAATTTATTTCATCCCACATGGCATCTTCTCACCAACCAGCCACCTTGCGCTTACCAGCACCCACACCACGATATACATGCCCACTTCACATCATTGCAAGGGAAGGAGAGGAAACCTCGGCTCCTTCCTCAATTCTTGTCCTAAGTGATCCTGTAATAATAGTGGTTTTCAAATTTACCAAATCACACTAAAATTATTATTTTAACTAAAATGACCAAAATTCCAAGCAAATCAAAACCTAAGAATTTGAAGATGATGCAAACTAGAGTCTCATCATATTTTGTCTCAGATTTAAAAAATGATTTCTTTCAAAATTCCTTAAACTGACAGTACTCTTTTTCCATCTCCCATAAAACTTTTCAAAAAATATATTATTATTAAAAGCATGCACAATGGTACCATAACTTTTTTCCAAGTGAAGGATAAAAAATCTAATTATGAATTTAGATTCTCAGTAACTCAACATTCAAAAGCCCACTGTTATTAGATAGTTTTTATTGAATATTATTTCTTTAATCAAGTTTTAAATCAAACCAATTATAATTGCATAGCATGACCCTATAAATTATTAACTTTTTTTGTGGAGCAGGCTCAAAAAAACGGGATCAAGGACTTCAATATCTGGTGCACTCATATTTTTCAATTTTTTTTTTGATAATCTACTATTTTTACACATGTGCAAAATAGAGACCTTCATTTTCGATGAAAAACCTATGTTTAATAAAACTAAAAAAACAAATACATAATAAAACCAAAACATATTAAAATTATATTCATTCGATAGCTCGTTCTGAGGACTACTTGATTCTAGTTGGGTTTGTGAAAATTCATCCATTTTCATCCTCAACCCGAGCTCCGAAGTGCCAAAATTCAGGGTTCTTTTTGTGTCTCAGGGGGGGATGAGGAATAAGGGGGGTTCGAGCGAACCCCTAGGGGTTCGCTCGAACTAGGTTTCATTCGAACCCCCCTTTTATAAGGGGTTTTGTTGAATTTTTTGGTGGGAAAGCATTAAAAGGGTTCGCCCGAACCCAAGTTCTAGCGAACCCCTAATGGGTTCGGTCGAACCAATAGGTTCGCACGAACCCCTAAAATCAAGTTTTTTGCCATGCATTCATTTTTTGTGAGTTTTCCTTCCTCACTTCAATTGTAAACCACTATTGTGGCTTCACCCCCTTTTGTAGCATAGTTACATCCCGCCCGCTCGGAGTCCTAGCAACCAATAGAGGAACGAACAATATCTCTCCCCCAAGGGCTAGAGTTTGACCCAAGGTTGCGAGATACCAGCAGTAGTCGGAATTGCTCTTTGTCTTTCTATTTGATGAGCTATCCATGAGGTCAATGGGTGAATTTTTGCATCCAAAGGAGTCATGCCCATATCTTATCTTTCTATCTGCCCCAGTAATGGATTACAACAACTCCTTGCCTTTTCTTCCATCTTTTCTGTAGCAACTATCATGCCCAAAAAAAATTCACTAGAAATACCTAACAATTTTTTTTATTTTTCTTAAATATTTTTACAATATTAAAATACAGTAGTAAATGTTAACTATACACACCAGAAAGCATACTATACACATTGAGAGGAGGTTCTCAAATTTCATAGTATGTCACTTACTAAATTCATTCATCCTAAGCCTAATGTTCCCAACAATGTTATCCCCTCTTACTAACGTTGTTGGAATCAAATTATTAAATAGGTAGGGAAACAACAATTGGACTAAAGTACAAGATAGATGTATTATCCATAATGGATATAATTCTTCATATTACCCTTACAGAATCCATAACAAAATTGATCCTGACACCAAACATATCATCATTGGTATCATTGATTCCCATTATGGAACAATGTTATTACTCCTTGATAATCTTAAAGGAAATGTTATCATTATAGTATTATTGGCATGTATTCACAATACTCATATTACCATTTATAACACATACACCCCATGTTGATTGTTAATGACAAATTGATCCAATTTAATATTACTAAATAAAAATATTATTTATACTATAATATTATTCTCGATGTTTAGTAATTAGTTTATGATACATCAATGGTTATAGCTTAAACTATCGAGGATAATTTTATTAATAGTAATAAGGTTCCCAACTAGAATACTAACCTTTTCAAATCGATAAGCCAATATTAGCAATTTATTCTTATTATATTATTATATTTTTATTACCATCTAAGCGTTAATCAAAATAGCATCATCTCTTGCAATTCAACATCAATAAAAATTATCGTAAATTAATCAACACTTATTCTTAGGTGACAATACTATTACCGTTTTATCAACCACTTAGACCTTTCTCCTATTTTGGATTGGATTCACAACTAGGCATTGGTACAATGTTATTATTTAATTGATGGCTCAACCAAAAGAATCGTTTACTAATTGTTTAACAACTCAACCAATAGGAATAAAAACGCATCGCGACTACCCTCTTACACAAGAACATTATCAAGAAACTACGTATAATAATAACATCGCCAAATTAGCATTGAGTTGGTAATAATAATTTTTAAACCATAATTTTAAGTGTTAAAAGACAATAATATCACCCAATTTCACCCCCCCTAAATAATGATTTTAATTATCACTAACCTATTCTTTAAATATATGAATAAATTAACATTGCTTATTTTTAAAGAATATTCACAAACCTAATTACAACATATATAAAACAATGACTTAAACTAAAAACAAAAATAACTTAAAATCCTTTACATGGAAACATATTAAAATACTTAATTTTCTAAATCTTCTTTATACTCATATTTTTATCTTTTCTTTTATTCTTCCAAGCCTAAAGGCCACGTAAGCCTCCTTTTAACTTTTAGAGTCTTTCTTTTATAAGTTCACATGAATTTTTTTTGCTTTTTTTCTTAATCCTCTTTTAAAAGAAAAGCCATACACCCCTAACTTGTAACCTTGGATATTTCCATTCAAATTTATCTTTGTCGTTAAAACATTACAATTTATTGATTTTAAAATCCACGGAACTGAATTTTTTTGTTTTAGCATTATGGTCTTATTTTTTATTTTATTTTTTAGCCAAACGCAGGGAATCAACCAAGACAGAGAACTTTAGTATTGATAGCAAGATATTACAGTTAATAGACTTGGAATTTTTCACGGAGGCATCAAAATTAAACTATAATATATATTTATTTATTTTGGAACAGCATGGATGCCAAAGCTATACATGTTAATCATATCCCAAATTCAATGTCCATCTCATTACATGGATAACTATATGGGTGCTTGATTTGCGCATGGGAGAATGCAACTAGAATGAATAAATGATTGAAGATGATGAAAACGAAGAACTGTCAAAAATACAATTGCAAAGGGATTTGAAACTGAGAATTGTAAAAGTGCAATAGAGAAGGATTAGGTGAGAGGACAACACAGGGGACAATATTAATTTTGTGTGATAGTGGATAACTGGATTTTATTTTATTTTTCAGCCTTAGTAATATTAAGTTATAGTGGGGGTTGGGGCCCTAGCTCGGTTGGCTAAATCTTTCCTATTGCAGGAGGTTGGTCACGAGGTCTAGTCTCCCCCCCCCATGGTACCGGAGGGCGTGTCACGCCAGCGCTGCCGGTCACGTTAAAAATTTTACCAGGCGCACTGCAGTTTATATGGGGTTGTGCTACCCGATTCCTGCAGTCTAAAAAAAAATAAAAAAATATTAAGTTACAGTGACATCATTATGAAGTCTGCTGGAAAATATTAATACCTTAGCTGCTGTAGTATTGCATTTATATCTACGAACTGGAAATATAATGGTAACCCATCACGGTAGCCCATCGCTTACATTGAAATTTATCGAACCAACGGTTATGCCAATGGAGTCATTTCTACATCTCTAGCTGTTTAGAGTGTTAGAATAAGAATTTAATAAAATGCTTATAGTATCTAGTGTTGGGCAGTTACACCATTTTTAATTAGAGCTAAGGTTTCAGAGCGGTAAAAGCCCATAGCTGTGTTATCAAAAGGATCATGCTTCTAGGCATCAATTAGATCACGGGTGAATGAAATGAGGCAGTTTTCTTGGCATGCAAATGAGTGTTACGTTTTCATTAATAAACAGTTTCTAAAGCATAGTAATTGTTACGTTACCTCGATGTGGTGTCGTATAAAAGAAACATTGTCGTGAGGTGTTAGTTTTTCGATCTCCCAACTAGAGGTAACACGTTTCATGGAAACACTGAGTTAAAGTGAACGGTGATATGATGGGGTTTATGTCACCACTCATCAATACCTAAAATGCTCTGGCCAGGGAAAATCGTTTGGGTGGTTACTGATAAGCCATGATGCCATAGGAGTGGGTGATGTGATGGCTTGCAGAAGAGTATACTTTATATGAAGTACGCCAGTCCCTTCCCTTCTGCAAGGCTCTTAAACCATCGATGAAGTCACAGTATTCTTCATTATTTAATGAGCTCACATTGTGTGAGATGTCGGTGATGGCCACTAGATCACCTCCATAGCAAACTCAAATCCCGTGGTATACATGTGGATTGCTAGACTTACTCTAAGGGTTATCATGCCTTTACTACTCTCTCTGTCAGTGAATTAATTCCTACCATCCCATCTTTAATGCACTGTATACAACTCATTATTTTGAATATTTTGTTTGCTACAAAATAAACTGGTGACAATACACATGCATGAGGTGAAATCAACAATGACTGTCACATGATTTTTACCTTGCAGTATATGCAGGAGGTCTTAATATGATTAAGGTTAAGTTGCTAAAACATTTAAGTCTTCGTTGGAGGGAGAGCTCGACCTTGCTTGTTTATTTTACCTTGCTGCTACACCATGATAGTTTCAAACTCCAATTCCTTCGACTACACAGGGCAGAGATTAGGGCAGTATCCAGTGTCAAATTAGAAGTTCCCAAGGCACAAGAAATCCTCCTAAATATGGAAGAACCTAATGAATGCAAAAATTGCACTTACCTGTTCGGATGCGTAGGAGGAAGGGCTAGTGTGGCCGACGCTCGCGGCCCCCAGCCACGTGATTAGGCAGTAGTCCCAAAGCTTTGCTCTGCCACACCAAAACCCTGCTCGGCTCATTCGTCCAAGCCACCACCATTTAATATTTCTTCTTTTCTATTTTCTTTCTCTTTACTTCAGAATAGGCACACGAGTGGGCAATGGAGGAAAGCTTCTAGTGTTACGAAAGAAACTACGTCCATGGTAACTCACTACAGGCATGACTAACCAAATGAGCCAAGATTCCTGATACACTAGCAGTGAGGATATTCTACCTTTTCTTAAATGTGCAAATCTGCACCGCGTTGATTCCTTCCTAAAATGGTGACCTTGTAAATAATAAAGATTTTTGCAGCTTCGTAGTACTACACATCATGTTATATTTCCTTAAACAAGAGAATAGAATGTTAAGAGGCTATAATAGGTTATTGTTTACTCATGCCTATCCAACTATACCCTTTCTCTTTCTTTGTACATTTTTGCAACATAAAATTTACAAAGTTTACACATCAATGTGACAACAGAGTACTAGATATTCCATATTACAATCAATGATTCGAAATACAAGAGTAACATACAAATAACTAAAGCTTGCTCTCCACCCTACCATAAATGGCATCATGAAGCCTCAAAGGACTCTAGCCATTCCCCCGAGCAAGATGTAAACTACCAAATTATCTTGGTATGATAATTAGAATAACTTGTCGCCAAATGAAATTTACCCATTTTACCATCAACTCTCAAGCCACACACACCCATCAAATTTTGAACTCTCTACAACTTTCTTTCAAAATAATCACACAATAACTCAACAACACATTTACTACTAAATAAATTTGATAGGAATAAGGGAGAAAGAAAATATTATCTTTTAAGACCATGCATCTTGAACTCCATTTCAAATGTGAAGACTCCTCCATTCCTTCCATCTTTTTCTCCTATCTCTCAAAAACTCCAAATCCAAGATTCTCCAAAAAGGAGAAGTGGGTAACACCCTACTCATTCTTCCTCTCCAACTATATAGGAGTTTCAACTTGCAACCTTTTGATGGGGAGGTGTGGAGTGTACCTCCCTTCTTCAATGAGATTTTCTCACAGAGGCACGCACTGGTCAACCCCTGGGAATCTTCACCTCCCTCCCTCTCCCTCAAAACGTCACCTTCATTATAGACTTTTTCAGAGTCAAACGCTGTCCCCGCACCTAGCCGGGTGCCCAATTTCGACCCCCACCAAGCAGTATAGGACCTCTAGGTTTCATTTTGTATCCTCAAATCAAGCAATTGGCTTCCAACCTCTGAAAGACCTTAATTTAAAGATCTATCCGAGTTTCACACTTGGGTAAGGGTTCCTAACCCCTAACCCACATAATTAAATATTCTTATAACCAAAATAAATTATACCTTTAATATCAACCTTCGCCTCTTAATCTATCAACATATTAACTTTATATCCTCAAGAAGATGTCTTTTGATTTTCTCTCAATGGTCCTCCCTTCTCATGCTAACATTGTTGCCTTCCTACACATTACTGACACGATCATAAGTAACATTGTATATCACATTAATCTATTAGCTGAATATTCTAAACTTTAACCATATAATAATCCATTTAAATCTCAATATGTATTCCATAGTATACTAGTGTATTCCACCTTCATAGTAGTGATAATAGAACATAATGTCAAAATGAAATTACAAGAATTTTTCCAAAAGATCACCTTATTTATCATCCACAATATATCTAATCATCAATTTAAGAAAATCATATCACAAATTAGGTTTAGCATTAATCACGTGTGAAACGGGATCTTACAGCAACATTCTAGAATTCCAACATCCAATTGCACCTTGTGGGTACAATCTTGGGATTGTCTGTAGGGGTGTCCATATCTACCGTTGGAGCACACTCTGGAACACAGGAACTAGGCATCTGTGAACTCAATCAAACCGACCTTCTTGTTGGCTCCATAGAAGTTATCGGCTTACTCATTTTGCGACCAGAAAATATAGACTCTCAACCTCCTCTCTCTGCAACAATTTGAGAACTTAACACTTAATTGCTATGGTGAAAATAGCAACTCATCACTTCTATTTATTGAGAAAAATGATGATATCAATCACCACTGGTTAATGAAAACACAAGCGCAAACTAGGCAATTCATTGGCATGCATACTGTCACCGTTTAATTCTCAAGTACATGAAAATTTGTAGATTGTACTTCATGATTACCAGCAATTAAGTCTCCACACGCATGAAGATCAATTTGATCGCTCCTATAAAAAGTTGGCCATTAATGCACACCGGTTGCAGATGGAAATGGCTATCACATGTCATTTTATTAACTTTGAATATATGTCGTTGATCTTGTGTTGAGATGGCAAATCGAACAGTCTCATTTCGAATGACCAGGCTTGAAGTCCAATGGTGCTTCATTGATGTGTCCTCAGCCAATGGTGCTAACCCACCTCAGAAGGAAAATCCTTCGTCAGCGAGCCCCACACATTTCACAAACTAAGTAGCTCAGTCCACGTGTCGAGATCTCATTGATTTCACTGCTTTTAATGGGTGTTCACTTCTTTCTAGTGAACCAGTGGGGAATGGTGGAGATTGTTCCCAAGATTTGATCTTGGTCATCAGTTTTGGAACCACGGGCTGTAAGCTTGATAGTGGAGACTGGGCCCCACATCTGTATGAAGACACGCATCTTCATTTTTTTTGACCTCGCGACTTTTAACAAGCCGACATTTATCGCTCGTGAGCTGGTGGGATACGGTTATGATCTCTTCCCACAACCCGTGATCTTTAAACTTGCACATGTGATAAAGTTAGCATTTAATAAAAGGCCTTTGTTAGGCTAACGGTGATATGACCCTTGTAGGGTGATGACTTAAGCTCAAGTCATCAAGAAAATTAAGACTCGACCTTAGGAAAAAATTATGGTCGATGGGACAATTGCTGACCAGTGTTTCTAACTAAAGGGGTCAGTAAACAAACGTGCAATACTATGGCTCAAAGGATGACTTAAGGAATCAGAGACCGATGCGGTAGTTCAATGTGCAATTATAACACTTGAATGCTTTCACAAGCAAAACCCTACTCACTTATGGAGACAAGGGTTTTAAAATACAGACTAAGCCCATGGGGAATGAGAAAATTCTTCATAATTTTAGGAGCTCCATCACAAGTTATGGCTTAATGATTAGAAAAGAGGAATATTTGACTTTCTTCATTTCTTCAAAGAACTAGACTTCTTTAAGATGCATAAAAAAAATTCTCCTTCATATGTTGTGACATGCAAGAACATGGAAGCAACATGCAAGTTCATGAAAGTCACATGCAAGTACATGCAACTAAAAAATAAGATGTTGATTTAGTGAAACGAGAGGCTACTCTAACTTTATTAGCTACTCTGAATATGATGGTGAGTCCAAATTTGATCTAGAAGGCTGCAAAACATACATGCAACACACATGCAATTGAAAAATTTGATGTTAAACCCCTAAAATATGGTATTTTTTTAATTTTCTAATTCTCTAAATTATCCAAGGAATTAAAACAATAGACTATTATTTTGTACCAAAAATAACAAATTTGCACTCAATATTTCTAAAAATCAATCCTATCAATCATGAAGGCTTTGATGCCATGTTAGAACTAAATAACCTACAAAAAATTTAATTAGCCTTTTACAAGAAGAAAATAAGACATGCAAGAAAAATTTGCACAATAATGGTGCAAATAATATATTGGGTATTGTGAATTACATGAGAGAAATTGATTTTATAGAGAAAGGTGAAAAATCCTAAAAAGTAAACTTAATAAAGTGTAATTAAATATTTAGTTACACCAAGAGGAAGGGCTAAAAGGGGATGTTAAAAAAATTATGGTTGAATATTTGATTTTTCAAATAAATAAAGGGGAGACAATTAAGGCACCTAGTCTCTTTCAACCCTTAGTTATTCCTAGAAAACATTGGGAAGAAGTCTCCATGGACTTCATCACAAGGCTTCCAATATCTAACTGTAAGAATTCCATCATGGAAGCAATGGATCACCTCACTAAATATGCATATTTTATTGAATTATTATATCTTTTTACAATAAGTATAATGGAAACAACATTTTTTTATAATATATAAAAGCTAAATGGTACACTTAAGGTTATTATTAGTGACCACAATCCTATCTTTACTAGTGACTTTTTGAAAAAATTATTCTCATGTTTGGGTACTCAATTGGTTTATAATTTTTCATACTATCCTCAATATGATGGGAAAACTACGGTTGTTAATAATTTTTTCAAGGATATCTATGTTTTTTCACTTCAAATAAGAAGATGCAATGGGTAGATTGGCTACCATTAGTAGAATGGATATCATCCTCCTTCAATCACATCATCATTGAAGGTGTCACCAATAATTCATGTTGTGGAGGACCATATGGTCCATCAACAAAAAGTACTTTTAGGACTTAAATAAAAGGAGAATCTAGCCATGACACAAAAGTGAATGAAGCAACAGGTGAACCAAGACTACAATGAAATTTTTTTAAAAGTTGAGGATTTATTGTTCTTAATATTTTTATCTTACAAGAAAAATTTATAGAAGAAACAATCAAAGAATAAAAATCATTGATTTTTTTAGTGGCTTATATTTGCCAATTGGCTAATAGTTGAAATTTGGAAATCCAAAATTGGCTAATAGTTTGAGCTATAACATGACTTGAATTGCCTCATTTTTACAAAATTTTATTATAGTCTCTCAAATTCCTGCCGAAAAAGAATTTATTTTATTAAAAATTTCTTAACCCAAAATTCATAACATTTGATACATGTGCTGCATCAGATTCAATTAAATTTTAGTGAAGTACCTCTATAGTAAAACCTGCTGTATTGGCCCCCCAATAGCATATCATCATAATTCATAGAGCTGTTTCAGTAACCAGATTTCTAATACTAGTCGTTATTGATATATAATATATAATCTAATAGGCCCTTTTTACATGAGGAATTATTAATCTATAATACTCCAAGGATGCTATACCTTGAATCCTCAGTATACTTCAGGATTTTGTGTGGGTAATTTTACTCCTTTGCAGCACAATAAGGGCTGTGATCACGATCTAAAATCAATTTGTCTCCATAAGAATTATGGATCGTGGGTAATACACCCTGCGTCACAACGAAAATATATTAAATCTAAAACAAATGCAAGTAAATATTATATTCTACCCCTTAAACCCATCGATAATTTCCACCCTTCAACCCCTACTTTTCCATGAGAATTATTTTTAGATTTGATAGATTTACCATCAAAATTAATTTATTTTCCTATTATTTTCAAGATTTTCCAAATTTCACTACAAAATTTTAGTGATGTAAAAAAAATTGCTAATAAAATTAATATTTTTTCATAAAAAAGGAAATATTCACCAATAGAAATTAATATTTTTTTCTAAAAAAATGAAAGATTTGTCAAGATTTTATATCTTTTTTTGAGGGGGGTTTCTTAAAGTTATCAATGATAAAAAATTGTCTCCAAAATATTTTGTCTCATACCAAGTCATGCAAAATATAGGTATTGTTTCCTACAAGCTTGAATCACCACCAAAAACAAAAATACATCTATATTTTCATGTTTCTTATTTGAAGAAGATAATTGGGAATAATATCCCTACAAATAATATTACCAAAGCTCAATGAATAAGGAAGAATCATATTGGAACCAAATCTTATTCGTCAAACACACATACAAAAGCTAAGTACTAGAACACTTGATCAATATCTCATAATGGAAGAATTTACCAGTTGAAGATGCCACATGGGTGGATGAGGAATTCATTCAAAAACATACACACTTTATTAGCATTGAGGATAATTCTTCTCTAAAGGGATGGAATATTACGCCTTTAATATTCGAGTATAGAGTTATGAACAGTTAACTTGTGACTATATCTTAACTCTTAATTAAATCATTATCATTATTATATTGTTATTTAGTTAGTTAGGTCAACCTAAGGCCTATATATGGTTATCTAAATCAACCTAGGTGATATCCTATGCATAAGAAGGGTAAATATAGGAGGTAGTGAAGCGTATTTGTTCATTAGACTATGAACTATGTTCTCATTAGAGATATTTGGAGGTTTTTCCCCTCAAAGTGGCTTATTATTATTAGCTATTATCAAGTACTTTCGACATATTTCATATTATATTCTTCTCATGTGTAAGTTATTTCATTACAATGTCTTTGTAATTTTATTATATTGTATTCACTAGCATGTTTTATATTTCTAGTCTTGCAAGTTAATTGAAACACAAATTTAGGTTTTCATGCTTTGTGGTTTTTTTTCTTTTCATTATTTGTATAGATGACAACATGACATATAGACTTTTACAAAATGTGTTGGCATCTTGACCAATGAATTCCTCCTTTAGACTCCAAGTTGTTCAATGTCTATATTTTATATTGTATTCTTAGAATTTTATCTTCTTTTAAGCATCTTATTTGGTTTTTGTTATTTTTCCATTTAAAAACAATCTTTCTGTAAAAGGATAATCAACATGATTTTAAGGTAAGCTTAAACTGCTAATTAATTTCAATTGATGTATATAGTGAAGTTTACTAAGATAAAAGAACCTTATTTTCCATTTCTTAGATTCAAATTTATTTCATTACATTTTGTTCATTTTAAAATTATGAAAATAACTTAAAGAAATAAATTTTTCATTGGAAACTCTATCTACAATTTTGAGACATTACATTCTTGAGCCTTAATTTGAGCCCCTCTAGCTAAGTGGTTATCTATAAGTTTCTTCTATTGATGTATTTTAGTAATATGAAGTTGAATAGAGGAAGAAAAGGATGAGATTCAATATTAATGGTGGCTTGGTAGAGCTCAACACTAATGGATTCATAATCCTAGTGGTGAAACCTTGGTAGTTCACTCCTAAAGATGCACTAAAATTTGGAGTCAAATTTGGTTACATCATCTCACCAAATAATCCACCTCATTTTAGTATAGGGACATCAATCCCTATTTTAGACATGTTAGAGGTGGGACATGGTAGGTTGATGACTTAAACCAATTATACACCTATATAATAATTATTGATATTACCACATTTTAAAATTTAAATTGTTTTCACTTATTATTAAGTGTAAATATGTAAATTTTCTTACTCTAATTATATCAACTTCTAGCTTCAATCCTACACATTATTTCATCCTAACTAATGCACTCTAAAATTACCATATTGATTAATTAATTTAATTAATTAGTTAATTATACCATATTTTCATCACATTTCATTAATTAATTATCATTAAATCAGTAGTAAATTAAATGTTAATTAATTAATTACATAATTTTAGTCAATCAATTAATCCCATTTTTACCCACTAACATCACTTCATAAATTATTAATTAATTCCTAAATAACTTTATGCATACATAATTAATAGATTATCCTCTCAAGTTCACAATTAAAACTTTTGTAGAGAATTATCATCTCATCATGTCATAATCAATTCATTGTGAAAAATCAATCTTTTTCACCCATCAAGCCATAAAAATTATTAATTCCTTATTTATGCTCACACATTTTAAATCAAATAAATTAATAAAGTGCAAAGTTCATGCAATTAATTGTGTCATAGGTGTAATTATGTAGATGGCAACATGAGATTCTATTTTATTTGCAATGATTTTTTATTGATTGTTTTAATTGTTTAAAGTGGATAGTATCACAACATTCTATTTTCATTCTTTAATTACAATATTTTTTTGTTTTTTTCCATTTAATAAGTCTTACAGTGATTTTTTATTTACTTTAAACTAGCAGTCGCATGCACAGGCATGCAACGATCAACCAATAAGGATCCTCCATGAATGGGTATTTAGTCGGGATGGAGGAAGAAACTTATTTTTCTAATGCAATGTAAAGTATAAATATTGAATGAGAAAAAAGGGAAAGAATGTTAATAATTGAATATGGAATAACACGAACTTAGTTTATAGTAGGAGGTGAACAAGGATAAGATTTTTCGAGTACAATGTAATGAACAAAGATGTTTGAAAATCAATTTATATATTTATATGAATAATTAGATGGATAGATCAATTAAAGCAAAGCTATGTGTGCAATATGAATTTAACTTACATTATTTGAAGATGTTGTAAAGCACTTAAATTTGGTGAAGAAATGATTTATACTTGTACATTTAATTGGAGCAATCCACTTCTTTAGTGTATAACATTTGCATAGAACGAGGAATTGATTTTTGCATTTTAGCATCAATTATTTTTAGTTGGAAATTAATTATGGAAATGTAAAATAAAACCGTAGGTCATCTACATTATTTACAATGTGTAACACCCCGTTGTGCGAACCCCAAAGGACAATTGAACAATAATTACTGCACAATTTTTTTTTTTTAAAAGTAAACATAACATACATGTAATACACATTAAGTCATGACATGAATTTCATTTAAGCAGATTCACTAACACATACATCCCTTGGGGTACACGAGGAGTCATTACGAGACTTGGATCCACACAACAACAATAAAGAATAAAATCCAAAGATATAATCCATAACAAAATAAACATTAACAAATATAACACATACATGATAATCATTGATAAGAGACCATCTGTGTACATAAATACCACATATGCATAATTAACTTAACACATTGAATAATAACTGCCATGGCCATTATTCACACCAAGTTTAACATTACATTACAGTACAATGTTCTAGAGATACAATGATACAAAAGTGTTTCCAAACATAAATGGAAACCATACATAAGATAACATGATACAAATAAACAGATGAAAACTGGCTCCAAGACGGATACAACTCTGGAGTCGCTGCAACAGCACCAATCCGCACCTCTCGATCCTCGACTGGGGACCCAATGGGGTGCTTAGCATGTTCCACCCAACCATGTGAGTCTGAAGACCCACCCCCCGTGCTAGAAGCTAACAAGAAAGAGACCTCAACCAAGAACATCCAAGCAAGGAACCACAAGACTCAACACCATACAAAAGTATCATAAAACTCAAGGATTACAATGACATAATCAACAACATCCAAGAGTCAACAAAAAAACTTAAAATCATAAATCTCATTACATAAATCAAAGCAATGACCAGTAAACAAGTAACCAAAGGATGATCATAAAATACTTCCAAATCAAACTAAATTAATAAACATAATACAATTCCAAATTTTAATTAAACAATACAATAACATTATATCACAGTACCATAAAAATACGAGACCGTAAATCAAATATAAATGAGATCAACAAGACCACAAAGTATACTAAAGATGTATTAAAACAATAATCAATTTAAATCAATTCAAACAACAATCTAAACCAACTCCCATAACCTACTTCCAAAGGAACACAATAAAGTAAACACATGGGCAACTAGGGGAGAGTGTCATCGCATAGTCCTATATGGGCTGTCATGTGCTCTTCCTCCCAACTGGAGCCACCGGTCCCATCTATGGCTGTCATGTGCCCTTCCTCCCAACTGGAGGCGCCGGTCCATAGGGTGACTCATGCAGAGCCGTAAACCTCTCGTGAGGACGAGGTCACGACCTTGCCAACCACGGCCTTCTCAGCCTTCCATTAGTCTACGAAAGCACTAATGAAGATGAGGCATCCATTTTTAAATCTTATAATGATATTACTACCCAACCATCCTAAGTTAATTATTAGGATTTCACTTGATTACTAACTCACTCGTGGGTTATCCTGTGCCCTTCCCCTTAAACGGGGCACCGACCCCCACGAGGAGCCACTCTCCCTAGAGACCCAACAACATCAAACCAAAACCAAGAAACCAAGGGTTGTACAACATAACAAGAACATTAGATCATAACTGAGAAGCATGCGAGGCATTACCCATCTCACTATAAATACATAATCAAAGTCTCAACAATTCCCATACAACCCTTTTAAAATCATGAAACCAAAACACTTGCCACATCAAGGGCACATAAAGAGAGAGAACATCAATTATCAATCATCTCAAGCCTCTAGAAGCCAAAAGAATGAAAACCCACAAACGAGGGTAAAGTGAAGCATCAAGAGTTTTTTCTCCAATAATTCCAACACAAGGATAAAATTTCCTCAAATATGAGAGTAACTCAGAAAAGCCATAAAAGGAGAAGATTCATCAAGACCCATCCACAAAACAACAATGGTGTCACCTCAAATAGGAAAACGCAAAAGAAAATCAACCTTTAATTCAACGAAATCACTTAATAAAACCAAAAGCCACCAACTAGGCATTCCATGGGAGACCTCAATTTCCTCCTCACAAGATACCCATACAGTTGGTATACAAAAGACCTTTGACAAAATCAACAAACATGACAACAAGATTTCCTTCACCTCTGGAAGCCCAAAAATAAATCAAATACTCAAGGACTCATTAACAAGGGTAGACAAAGCAGTAAGAGTTTCCAATCAACTAACAACACAAATTTAAGAAATAGAAATCCTTTCAAAACCCGGAAGTAGCTCAAGAGAAATTCACACTGAGACAACACCATCAAAATTATCCTATACTCACCAACACTTCCAAGGCACCAAATTAAAGAACACCTTAAATACTCAACCACTCATCACTCCACCAAACACTCACATAATAAACAACAACCAAAAATTCAAACAAGAACAATATTTAATAACCAATCAATTAACAACCAGAACTAAATAACTTTACAACTTACTCATCTAAATTACTCAATTAACTAAAACAACTTATGATAACCATCACAAGTATTCTAAAAGACTTATCCTGTAATGTCCCCAATTTAGCCCTACGCTCTTCATTTGGTTTTAGCCTATTTCTGGGAACTCGTAGGCTAAGCAGAGGCTTGAATCAGGGTTTCCAAACTTCTTGGAGGACGTTTTCATCCTTTTGCGGAGCTTGCACTTGGAAATGTTGAACTTGGATTGCAGATTCCTTCTGGGTTTTCTGAGAGCTTCGCGTTGGTGGTTTCGGTTTGGCATTCTGAGCACTTTCGAGAATTTACTATTTTTAGTAAATTCTATTTCTGGCAGTGGTCTTGTTGGCTTCGGCTCGGTTGGCTCTCATCTTCAGTATGTTCATTTGGTTCGATCAATCTTGACCTTGGGAAGCATTTTTGGTGAGATATCCAGTTGATTTTAAAATATTATACTTTAATGTTATATTTTATTATTGTGACCCCTTGGTCTAGTGAAACAACTTTAAGTTGTTCTTAAAAAGGGGACTTGGAAGGGTGGCGCCTCATGCTGATGATTTAATATTTTTTAAGGCCAAAAACAATGCTTTAAAAGAGGACGCCTTTTTATGAAGTGAAGATTTTAAAATAAATTAAAAAGTTAAATTGCCTTGAGAAAAGGGACGCCATCTTTGGAGGGAAAAGGAGTTACTTCAAATTTGAAAATTAGGGTTTCTAGAAGCTTCTGGAAAGTCATCACAAGTTTATAAAAGGAGGTCTTGGTCTTCATTTTCAACATCTGATATCTTGAGTATTGTTATGCTGCCGAAATGGTTGCTGGATTGCTTCGAGGAATGAATGCCTCCTAGCTTGGGCTCGACTTCGTGCTTGAGAGATAGCACCTAGTAGAGAGGTTTGCTTGTTTTGAGTGAATTTGTAGTGAGGTTTTGCATTGTTTTGATGATCTTGCATTTTGTAGCTGAGTACTTGCATTTCTATCATATTCTGGATGTTGATGAATATCATAGCTGATTCGAAGTTTCATTCATATATCAAAAATAAAAAAAGATATTGTTCTGGGTGTTGGTCATATCATCTTCTCTACTTAGGGCGACCTTACTTGCACATTTGTGGGATTTTTAATGAAGTTTCTGATTTTATAAAGCAAATTCGTCATTTCTTGAAAGCCCTACTTTCTGGAGTGCTTTGGGATCTATGCCATTAATTAATAGCCACTTTTAGCTATCCTTTCTCATAACTAAGCTAGGCGCCATCTTCTTGAGGTTCTATTGCATCATATTTGAAGTCATTTGGGTCAGTTTTGAGTGAGTTGTGTGCATTTCACTGAGTTACTGTACTGCTGGTTATCATTTTCAGTCTTGGTTCTGTCATAACAGCTTGCATAAAATCTATCATTTGAGTTAGGTTTTGAAAGGAGAGACATTGAGAGTATTAAGGAAAGCATTGTACTTTGTTGCAGCATTGGGAACACTCTTATCTTGTGCTTAACAGATAAATCTCTGATATTGTAAGCTGAAAAGTAGTACTGTCAGCATCTTTCTTATTCTTTCTAATCTCATATTTGTAACTGCCCACTGAATAAGTGGAAGAGGCTGGCTTGCCGCCTATCTACAGTTGAATTGCATTGTAATATCCTTCATCTCCGCCCTATGGTAGCTCCATTCCCACTCCGGGTTTGAAAGCACATTCTGGGTGTTGAGTTTATTCGAAGTTGCATTTGTATTTCTTTAAATCTCCACCAAATGGTCGCCTCATTCCATTCTGGTTTGGGTAGCACATACTTGGTGTTGAGTTACTTTCAGTTGCAGTTCTGATTTATTGTATTGACTATCCTCTTGCCATATGACAGCCTCTCTCTTGTTGAGATTGAGTGCGCATTCTTGGCAAAGAGTAATATTGTAACTGCTGGTTTGATTTATCTAACCCTAACGAGTGCCTTCTGTATGTTGTTGTAATTGCTTTCAAAAATCAGAAAAAATTTGGTCTGGTTCATTACAGTGGTATCAGAGCCAAGGTCCTGCCATCCTGTGCCCATCAGAGTTCACTTGACAGAGAAATCAGCTTCTACACCAGAGGTCAGAACAGAGTTCCGTTCAAGTTCTGAATATGTTGCGTTTTCTGAGGTCCAGGAATTGGGAGAAGTCAGATTTGAATATGGCATTTGAGGAAGGAAAGGTTAGTTTGGCCGCAAGGGATTGCATTGAGTATGCCGAACAGTACCAAAGGCAATGTGAACATGAAGCTTCCATGCTCCATGAGGAATATCAGAATATGACAAATGAGTTTAAGAACGATGTTTCTTTTGACTCCTACTTGAATTGTGTGTTGGTTTTGAAACCCGGAAAATTGGGTGTGGTTAATTACATTAGAAGAACAATGAAAGAAAAAGAACATTCCATTGATGAAGGGTTCAAGAAAGAAGCAAAAGTGCTTGTTTGTGGTTTGCAGCCCACAAATATGCAAGTTGAAGGGAAAAATCAGTCAACTAGTATTGAAGATGGCACAAGCAAGGTGCTCATGTCACCACAAAATGATCGTGAGCTCGAAAGAGAAACCGTGACAGTTGAAGATTGTGTGGAAGAGCCCCATAATACGCCCCTTGACTTGCATGTGATAGCAAGTGATGTAGATCAGTTCAGTGAGAAGAATATAGCAGCAGACTTGAATCCTAATTTGGATTCATCCCATGAAGGTTTTGAGACTAAGGGCTTCATAGAGGATGTTGGTAATGATTTTGAGGTGTTTGTACCTCCTCTTGTTGAAGATTTAGTGATGGATAGTTTTCCTCTTGTTGCTGTTCAAACTCCTCAAGAGTTTTCACAAGATGAATTTATTACAAGTGATCAAGAAGACCTTTATGGCATGCATAGGACTGTTCATGATGAGATCAGAAACATACCTATAGATGATAGGTTCATTGAAGATAAGGATGATAAAAAATTTCAAACAGCTAGCTCTAAAGATTCCTTACTTCATTTCAGTGACAGTGTTAAGGGTGGTTTTGGGTTTGAACTTCAAACCCAACCATTGGAGGGAGGTATTTATGAAGATATCAGCTTTAGTGATTTGGGAGTTGACCTATTCCAAGAATCAACAATCCAAATGTTGCACAAAGAACACTTCTTTTGTGATCAAAACAATCAACCTCTCACCATTTGGGATCCAGGTGTGAGGGCACTTAGTGATGACAAACCGGTATGGGATGAATTTCCCTTTGATCCGGATGAAGAAATGGAACTTGATAAGGGTTCTCTATCAGCAGACAATGGTGTTAATATGCTTAAGTTTGGGGCTGCTTTCAAGTATGATCAAAGTAACATGGAAGAGGAAACAAAGTTTGAGGGCCATATGGCTCTTGAAGATGAAAGGTTTGGAGGAATTACCAAACACAAATCTGATTTATCAAGGCATGAAGCTGATTGCAATCAATGAGTTGAAGACTTAGTGAAGTATGATGCTTTCCAAGACATTGAGCATTCTCCACTAGTTGGTGGTGAAGTACAAGAATGTTGGAGCAACAATGAGGGCAGCAAAAGCGTGAAACGAAGTTCTGATTTTCAGTTGCAGCCTATCAGCAATTTACCATCTTCGCATCCTTATGAGTGTGAAGGCCAACCTGAGGTGTCCGTTGAAGATGAAGTGCGAGCTCTATCTACATTTGATCGCACACATAGTTTGATTGAAGGGCTTATTTGGGAGGCTCAGCTTGAAGAGAGACAAAGAGGAGTGAAAGATGAAGTTGCTCTTCCCAATTTGCAACTTATCAGAGACTCTTTGGAGACATTGAAATCTGATTACATACACTTGATTGAAGATCGGGATCATGCCATTGAACTTGCAAAGAAGACCTTCAGTGTTTTCCAAGGAAAAGAGAGAAAGGTTGATGAGCTTACTTATGAGCTTGAATCAACAAAGGCTATGTTAGAAGAAACTCAAGTAGCATTAATGGAGGTAGAAGATCAGCTTGTTAATTTCAAACTTTCTAAGGAACAAGAGAATGCACAAAGAGCTGAAGAAATCAAACAAGTAATTGAGGAGCTTGATAGTCTTCAAGGGGAGTTTGATTTTGAAAGTGTCTCAAGAAAATCAGAAGTTGCATGTGCTGATTTGGAGCAGCAAGATGAAAAGGATGACTTTCAAGTTTATGACAATCCTCTCTTTGAAGTGGGTGTTGAGGAAACTTATGATAATCCTCTTTTTGTGATGGAAGATGAAACATCAATTGATAATAGCATGAAATGGGATCCTGATGAAGTTTCTCGACACAATATGGAATGTGATTTTCAGCTTATTGAAGATTTGCAAGCCGAACATGAGGGAGATTCGCTCCTTGAAATTGGTAATCTTCCAAGAAGATTGTTTGATCAAGAATGCTTAAGAGGGATTGAGGATGCAGTCTTCACTTTGGAAAATGGACCAAAATATGGTGATTGTACTCTTGTCAATCCATTCCTTGGGTTGAGTGATGCTAGTTTGTTCTGGGAGTTGAATTTGAAGTCATCTTATGTTTCATGCTCCAGTGTTCCTGAAGCTTTCATGGATAGGTTTCAGAGGTTCATCAGAGGGAATGCCAATTTTACAAGTATGCACTTGATTTTGACCAGCACTCAGAGATGTGTTATGTTTTCTTGCCAGAGTGCTGGAGATTATTTTCAATTGGGTATCCAAGCTTGGGATTCTCAACATGGGTTGATGGAGCATACCATTTGTGGAAAAAAGAATTTATGGAGGAATAAGAATCAAATTTTCAAACTTTTTGGTGTTGTTCCCTTCTTTAGCAGCTTCTTGATGGTTCTGTTTGTTCATCAACAAATGGATTGGAGAGAAATTTTGAGTATGGATTGGAAAGAGGAACAATTGGTTGCTCTTGGAGTAGATCCTTGGTTAAGACAAGAGCAGATTTTGAGACTCGTGCTTGCTGGTTGGAGGCAGACCAGCCTTGTTACTTGTGGAGTTACTCTCGTTTGGGAGAGTTTTCCCATCACCACTTGCCAACGAGGTGGTACTTTTCAAATGGAGATTGCTCTAGTATGTTTTCCGGCCATTTTTGAGGTGTTACCTTGCAACTATATGCTCATATCATACACTCACACTTGGGAAATTTTTTGGTGCTGCTGTTTTTTCTTGTGTGAGGCATTAAAATCAGATTGCTCTTCGCTGACTTTAGCCTTGAACAGCAGAGACTATTTGTTCCTTCACACTAGTTCTATTCTCGGGGTTCATCTTATGGAGGCTTGTGATGTTAACTTTGATAGTTCTCTCTCATTGTGGGTTCAGGACAGCGAACCACCACTTGTTTTGATTCATCATTCTGAGATTCATGAGGTTGGAACTATGAGAGTTTTATGTAGTCTTCATGGTATCAATATAATTCAATTGGTGCATAGTAGCTCCATGAGGAGACGTGAGTATGAGTTTGTTGAGCTCTTGCAAAGGATTGTTTTCCTCTTTGCAAGAAGATTCAAAAATGTCACATTTGCAGTCATGACTTCGTTTGTTACCATGAGGAGGTATGCTGAGGAAATTGATTTTGAGTTGAGTAGACTATCTTTCCTTTTGCCTAGGATTGTGATAGACATTGGTATGGTTGATATTTTTGACTCGGAGCACTTTGAACATGAGACATTGCATGAAATTGATCTCAGTCCTTTAAGATTTTTCAATTTGAGAATCTTGGTTGGTAACATTTTGGAGTTACAAGGGAGGTTAGTGCAGCACTGGCATGATATTTTCATTGATGGGATCAGAATGGTGCAGCATCAGCATGGTGGGTCCTCCTTCAGACGGATATGGGACCCTGGGATTGTACTTGGTTTGGTTTGGTGCAGTTTGAGTTTCTCTAGAGTTGGGGTGACATTGCTTGGGGACAACCAATTTTGGGAAGGGCGGACTGTAATGTCCCCAATTTAGCCCTACGCTCTTCATTTGGTTTTAGCCTATTTCTGGGAACTCGTAGGCTAAGCAGAGGCTTGAATCAGGGTTTCCAAACTTCTTGGAGGACGTTTTCGTCCTTTTGCGGAGCTTGCACTTGGAAATGTTGAACTTGGATTGCGGATTCCTTCTGGGTTTTCTGAGAGCTTCGCGTTGGTGGTTTCGGTTTGGCATTCTGAGCACTTTCGAGAATTTACTATTTTTAGTAAATTCTATTTCTGGCAGTGGTCTTGTTGGCTTCGGCTCGGTTGGCTCTCATCTTCAGTATGTTCATTTGGTTCGATCAATCTTGACCTTGGGAAGCATTTTTGGTGAGATATCCAGTTGATTTTAAAATATTATACTTTAATGTTATATTTTATTATTGTGACCCCTTGGTCTAGTGAAACAACTTTAAGTTGTTCTTAAAAAGGGGACTTGGAAGGGTGGCGCCTCATGCTGATGATTTAATATTTTTCTTAAGGCCAAAAACAATGCTTTAAAAGAGGACGCCTTTTTATGAAGTGAAGATTTTAAAATAAATTAAAAAGTTAAATTGCCTTGAGAAAAGGGACGCCATCTTTGGAGGGAAAAGGAGTTACTTCAAATTTGAAAATTAGGGTTTCTAGAAGCTTCTGGAAAGTCATCACAAGTTTATAAAAGGAGGTCTTGGTCTTCATTTTCAACATCTGATATCTTGAGTATTGTTATGCTGCCGAAATGGTTGCTGGATTGCTTCGAGGAATGAATGCCTCCTAGCTTGGGCTCGACTTCGTGCTTGAGAGATAGCACCTAGTAGAGAGGTTTGCTTGTTTTGAGTGAATTTGTAGTGAGGTTTTGCATTGTTTTGATGATCTTGCATTTTGTAGCTGAGTACTTGCATTTCTATCATATTCTGGATGTTGCTGAATATCATAGCTGATTCGAAGTTTCATTCATATATCAAAAATAAAAAAAGATATTGTTCTGGGTGTTGGTCATATCATCTTCTCTACTTAGGGCGACCTTACTTGCAAATTTGTGGGATTTTTAATGAAGTTTCTGATTTTATAAAGCAAATTCGTCATTTCTTGAAAGCCCTACTTTCTGGAGTGCTTTGGGATCCTATGCCATTAATTAATAGCCACTTTTAGCTGTCCCTTCTCATAACTAAGCTAGGCGCCATCTTCTTGAGGGTCTATTGCATCAGATTTGAAGTCATTTGGGTAGTTTTGAGTGAGTTGTGTGCATTTCACTGAGTTACTGTACTGCTGGTTATCATTTTCAGTCTTGGTTCTGTCATAACAGCTTGCATAAAATCTATCATTTGAGTTAGGTTTTGAAAGGAGAGACATTGAGAGTATTAAGGAAAGCATTGTACTTTTGTTGCAGCATTGGGAACACTCTTATCTTGTGCTTAACAGATAAATCTCTGATATTGTAAGCTGAACAGTAGTACTGTCAGCATCTTTCTTACTTTTGCTAATCTCATATTTGTAACTGCCCACTGAATAAGTGGAAGAGGCTGGCTTGCCGCCTATCTACAGTTGAATTGCATTGTAATATCCTTCATCTCCGCCCTATGGTAGCTCCATTCCCACTCCGGGTTTGAAAGCACATTCTGGGTGTTGAGTTTATTCGAAGTTGCATTTGTATTTCTTTAAATCTCCACCAAATGGTCGCCTCATTCCATTCTGGTTTGGGTAGCACATACTTGGTGTTGAGTTACTTTCAGTTGTAGTTCTGATTTATTGTATTGACTATCCTCTTGCCATATGACAGCCTCTCTCTTGTTGAGATTGAGTGCGCATTCTTGGCAAAGAGTAATATTGTAACTGCTGGTTTGATTTATCTAACCCTAACGAGTGCCTTCTGTATGTTGTTGTAATTGCTTTCAAAAATCGGAAAAAATTTGGTCCGGTTCATTACATATCCATAAAGAGAACTTACAAATCAACCATTAAATGAATATAAAGGAAGTCAATTTTCAAAAGATTAAAATCCCATTTCACCAATAAACTATCCAATTCAAGAATACCCTAATCAATCACTAATCATGCCCATACATTTAAATTTCCCCTTTCATTTATCAACATAATTGAAAACTACTTAATAGTTGGGTAGTTAACTCATTAACATTTCATAACTACTTATGTTCAAAACATTATTACCACTCTCTTTTCCTCATACTAACTTAACACTCACTTTCAATATTTAAATTAACTGTGAAAACCACTTAAGATCAATTGTTTATACTTTAAAATGACAATAATAACAATACTCTAAATACTTAAACTACATATTAGAACTTACCACCTTAAAATCTTAAATCTATCTAAATAAATTTACACACATAAATACCCTTTAAAACCACTACATATTTATATATTTTAATTCTTTTGAGGAGGGAATGTAAAAAGAGAATAGATCTGTTCTAAGAATCCAACAAGTCTACAAGACTTAACTTCACAAAAAGATAACTTATTTAATTCCAAAATAAATTTCATTTCCATAATATACACACTAAAACAAGAATGAAATAATCAATGCTGACCTATATTCATAAATTGTCTTTTTACTACATTATACTATCAAAGTTCATAATTTAACAAATTAATAAATAATTCCTTTCTATTTTCATGTTTTCACTATAATAAAATTTTATTTTGATCATACCAGAAAAATAACCAATCTGATTACAGATAGAAATAATTGATAAAATTAACAGTTAAATTAATGAACTCTAATTAAATGAATTAATAAATATATATAAATATATATATATATATAAATATATATATATATTCAAAACAATTTACACGTGCATTAAAAATTATATAAAATTTTCGTTTTAAAAAAAAAAAATTAACATATACATTTTAAATGGGAATTAAATCCCATACAAACGCTCGGACGAAGTACCCGGCCCAGGAGTCCACGGACAGCACAAGAGTCCCACTTTGACCGATATAGTCTATGATCAATCCACCCAGTCCGTAGGCTGTCGATACCATGCCGGCTGGCCTTCACGGCCGAGGCTGAGGCTAAACCACCAGTCAGCCTTTAAATAAATTTATTACGACGAAATTTGAATTGAATTTTTTTTTTTTTATACTAACTTTACATTTATATATATATGTGCATATATATATATATATATCTGATATATATATATATACATATATATATATATTGTATAAAAGAATTTTTCGAACACAGAGAAATAAAATTCAATTACTGTTCAATACAAATATTTATACACAGAATAAATCTGTAAGATTTATCTACAAATTATGAGAATTTACACAACTCTGAATTCTCAGACAGGATGTTAATCTTTTATTGGTTTAATATTATTTTTAACTCAAAACTATAGTAACACTGTTCAATTCCAGAATTCCAACAAAATTTCAGTTTAAATCAATAACAGTCCCACCCCAGTAAAATTTTCCTGATTGAAAAACAGTCCAAAACATTTCTAAAGATTCGAGAATTTTCTACAAGCATTAAATTTCAAATCCAAGAGAAAATTTCATTCACAACAAAGAATTCTTATTTCGTTTGATGTTATAGAAAGAGAGATAATTTAAAAGAAGAAGGAGAACCTGGCGTCCTGCGCCTAGAGAAAACTATAGAAGCTTTATCCTTCTTGCCGATCCAATCCTCCGCTAGCGATTGTTTCCCGCCGTAGCTCCAAGATCCTCCCTCAACTTAAATCTTATTCCTCAATGAATTCTCCAGAATAATAATAGAAAAGAATGCAATACTACAACAGAAAAATGACTGCCAAAATTTCTCCAAAATCTGTTGGAAAGAGAATGCAACACCCTACCAACAAAATCCCCTAAATAAAATCACACACAAAAAGTCTCTTCCATTTCCTCTTCCTCTGGATACCAAAAGTCACTTCTCCAAAAATAAAATTTAAATACATTCAAATCCACAAAATTGAGCTTTTTTTTTATTTGTTTGTTTATTTATCATCTCCACAAATACTTAAATTAAATAAATACATGCACACTAAAATAATTAAAAACAACCATTTGTAAGATTCAAAATAAATGTAATATTTTTACCACTACTACTAATATTTATCTATTGCTTTATTTATTTACTATTTTATGTTTTATATTCTCCAATTCTCTTCGACTTCCAAATGCTTTATAGATGAAGTTTCATTTCTTGCTTTAAAACACTTCAGCTTCCTATCTCCTTAACCATTTAAATTTCTTATTATAATAATTATCTTTTCAAGATTATTTTGTTCATAATTATTATTAACTTCAACAATTTAAATCAATTTATCTAATAATATCACTTTTACTTTTAACGAATTAGTTTAATTTGATCATTTGATTTAATTTAATTGATTATTATTTTAATTTCTAATCATATTTTAAATAACCTTGCAAATCACTTATGATTTAATTAATTATTTAAACATGACTACTAACATATGATATTTTTCACACAATCAAATAACACAGTAATCAATGAAGCACACACAAATACTCACACAAAAGTCCAGAACAACCGACATGGAGGGGCACTATATCCTCCCCCCCTTAGGTATCGACTTACTCCTGGAAGTCGAGCTCAATCATAAACATGGTAGCACAACATTATCAATGATCAAAAGCACATCAACACCATAAGTTAAAACATCAATTAAACGTCATCAAGTAAGCCATGAAAATGAAACAAACCAAAAATTAAGGAAAGGATACCAAAACAAAAAAGGTGACAGGGTTGCAACCAAACCAATTTGTTCAAACACCAGGACAAATGATGAGCTAGGTTGGGGAAACTTTCTTGTCAGCTCCTATGTTCAACGTCAAACCCATTGGGTGTATATAATGCTCGCCCTGTCCTGACAATGCAGGTGGAATCGAGACTTAGTTCCTGCAATCCTGCATGCAAACAAACATTGTGCACAATACATATATATATCACAAATACATCGTGAGAGGAACTCCCAGCATAGTAGGGCACTCGCAAGTGAGTGATACCATACTGTCCCTCCCACCAAACCACACATAGTAGTCAAAACAATTCTAGTAACTCGTAAACAATTTTCTTCTAATTAGTTAGGAAATATTCGTATAAGGATACTAACCATAAACCTAATTCATCTACTATATCAAAATGAATTACTAATTGACATTATAAGTATCTATACCTGTAACACCCCTCCGTTTTGGATATTTGGTTCGGCAAGGTTCCTTGCATGTCTGATTATGCTTATGATGTGACTGTGAACTTGGTGATTATTTAATCATTAACTATTTAGTGATGCACATGTTATATTATAAGGTGACGATTGTGTCTGAACATGCTTTGACTTTGGAGCTTGATTACTTGTGATCGTGATTGATTAAACGATGTGGAAGCTATATGTTGATGTGATGTTCTTTTATTCTGATGTTATCTTATGACATGATTTGGAGTAACTTAGAAGATATATGATTAAATGATGTTGTATGCTATTGATCATATCTTTGATGTTAAATGCGTCAATTAGTGATATTGTATTGGTGAAGGGGACGGATTGTATCACTCGCTTGCGAGCGCCCTACAATTCTGAGACTTCCTCTTCACGGCGTGTTTGATCATAACATTCACATATATGTTGCACGTTCGACATGTTCTTTGTTGCAGGTTTGTAGGTACATGACATCGACTCCACCTGGTTTCACAGGTGTGAGTGTGTCCATTTACCAACGGAAATTGATTGGGAGATAGTAGCTAGGTTTTCTGAGCCAAGTCGTCACCCTAGTCATAGCATGTTATCAGGTTGTCGTCGGCGTCAGTTGTTTTAACCTAGTCAGTTTCCCCTTGAGTGGTTATTTAATTTCAAGTTTAAAGTTTATTAAATGACTTACGTAGTTTAATTGATGATTAAATACGTTTAGTTGCAATGTTGAAATGTGATTTATTTTATTGATTTATTTGATGAAATTAATAAAATAATGATTGGGTTATTGATTGATTTGATTAATTAATAAACTAGATTTAGTTTATTAATTAATTAGATTAATAGTGGATATAGTCTAAAAGATGATTTAATCTATTTAGTTTCGATAATTAAATGCAATTTATCTCGTTTGTTAATTGGATTTAAATTAATTAAATAGTTCTTTAGTTACTATGGAATTGATTTATTTAATTAATTATATTGAGTTATAAATTGATTTGTTTATTAATGAATAAATTTGAATAAAGGAATTATATTGTCTTTATTGAATATTTGATTTAAATTATAAAGGTAATGGAAATCATAATAAAGTTTTGATTTAAATGCAATTATGTATTTACATGAAATCGTAATTGAAATTAAAAGTATTTTTGTGAATTTAAAAAAATGGAATAGTTTTAAAATGAATTTTTAAAAAAAATTAGATAGTGGGAATTTTAGGGTTTTCTTTGAGCAAATTGAATAAAAACCCGATTTGTGAAAAGAAAGGGCTCATGAATTTTTTTTAATCTTGCAATTTGGGGGAAAATTGGTTTTGGCTTTGGTTTTGTTTGAAATCTTGAAGGAGATGGAGGCTTTGTGGGAGTTGGATTCAAAAGGAAGGATTGAAGAACACCATGGTTGAAGGTTTCAAATTGTGGAACAAAATCAGGTTTTTCTTTATTCTTTTGTTCATGTTGAAATAGATGAAACCCTCTTCATGCTTGTTTTGAAATCTTTGATATGCTGTTTGAAAATCCAACAAAACCCATGGAAATTAGATTCTTAAATCTTTATTTTTAGTTTTTTTTTCTCTTCAAGGAAAATTGCCCAGATTGGACTATGAAATGATATATATTTTTATGAATAATCATTTATATTTTGCATAAGAAATCTATGCAATGGGTGTTTTGTTTTCAAAAAAAATGCTGTGTGAAATTTCATTCTGGGTTTTACCAGAACAGGGTTTTAATTTCTCATTTTTTGTTCCTTTTAAAACGAAATTGTGTTATTAAAAACAAAACATTTTTCGTTTGTTTTAAAAC